>JABUQX010048935.1:2500-7500 GCA_015478945.1 Trachelipus rathkii | reverse complement strand
TGTTCAATTCTACCCTGGATAAATGATAATTTTAAAAGTTGGAAGCACTTTATTCATTAAGATCTTAAAGACAGGATAGAAACTAAATGGGTTAAAAATTTACATGTACAAGGGCCTGTTGTATTTAGAGTTGAGCAAGAAAGAATAGTAATTTTATATATATATATATATATATATATATATATATATTATATATATATATATATATATATATATTATATATATATATATATATATATATATTATATATATATATATATATATATATATATATATATATATATATATATATATATATATATATATATATATAAATATATATATATACTATATATATATATATATATATCTTTATATAATATATTTATAATATATATATATATATATATATATATATATATATATATATATATATATATATATATATATATATATATATATATATATAACATATATATATATATATATATACTACTGCTCTGCTCTATATAAGATACTACGCATATATATATATATATCCAGTTGAGGTGTTGTAATTAATCACCGATGTAATGAGCAGGTTTATTCTGTTTCCAAGTAAATCATTTTCACCTCAAAATCCGTAATTAGATGGCGCCAGTTCTCGTGCCATTCATTAAAGAAGTCATTCTTTTCGGGAGTGGAAAACTTCACTTTCTCTTATCACTCTAGTTAATTTCCATTCAGCTCGGAAGCTCTCCATTTGATAAAAATTTCTGGTCACTTTCCAAAAACATCTCTAACAGCTTCTGTAAATCTGCCTTTTCTTCCACTTATTAGCTCAAACGGATCTGTAGTTAACACTCCTTCTAAAATGACACATCTCTTTGGCCTCTTTTTTTCAACCCTGAACGATTCTGGAATCCCTCCTCCTACTCCTTCTCCTTCTCCTCTCAACTGCCCCATGTCCCTGCCTGTGATTATACATGATCATATGCATAGGATACTGATGTATATAATGATCAGGAAAACTATTGGCGCGGACGGCACTCCTTCCCGTTTTTTTTGAGGGAGTGCGCAATTGAGCTAGAGCCTGTCCTCGTTCAACACTACTCTCTATGCCTTAATACTATCACATTTCTTCAATGCGGTAAGCTCGCATATGTCGACGATGCAGAAGAAGGGTAGCCTCTCTGAACCTTATAACTACCGTCCTATAGCTTTAATTTGTATTTTATCTAAAACCTTTGAAACTCTCCTCAGCTCTCATTTCCTGGATCACATGGAGTCACATTCTCCTCTTTAAGATCATCTGAATAATTTTCGACATTCGATACAACTGGTGACATACCTTCCATCTCGGTGATTTATTGTCTTTTACTCTTAAAGAGTACGGAGAGTCTTGTGTGGTGACGCTTAACATATTGAAACCTTTTGACCAAGTATGGCATGCGTTGACACTCTCAAAGCACTCTTGCTTAGGGTTTATCTTTCTCTTTGCTTACACTTGTTTAGTTTTTCTCTCTGGTTGCTCTATTTCGGCACTTATTGATGGAGCGACCTCTTCCTCATTTTTTATTAATAATGGTGTTCCTCAACGTTCTGTTCTGTCTCCATCGTTGTTCCTATTTTTCGTCAATGGCTTTTCACCTGTACTTCTAAATCTAGTCATTCTTATGCCGACGACTTAACTCCCCCATTCCTTTACTTATTTCAAATCTACTCATTTTGCATCTAGAGTTGCTCCTCGACTTTAATTTTCTGATTCTACTCTATTCTGATTATATTTCCCGGTATGACAGCCTCAACCTTATGTAATTCAAGTCTTTAAAAATTCTACTTCTTCACATCTCAAACTCGAAAATATCTTTCAAATTTCCGATCTCTCTCTACGTCTCTAATGTCTCAACTGTGAATAACATTAACATTCTTGATATGAATTTAAACAACAAATTGTCTTGGAAACCTCATATCACAATGGTTTCTAAGTTGACTTCAAGGAAGCTGGGAGTTCTGTTCAAGTTGTGTGAATTTTTTTTTGCTCCGAACAGTTACTCCTATCATATAAAGGTCTTAATCACTCTTGTATGAAATACTGTTCTCACATTTGTGAGGCTCCGATTCCTCTTTCTTTTAAATAGAATGGAGTCTAAGGCTAAAAGGTAATACTGTCCCCTACTTTCCAACTGGCTTGATTTTCTATCACTACGACGTATAATGTTGGTGCACTATCTCTTTTCTGTAGGTATTACAATGTCAGAGCTTGAAGGAATTGACCTCCCGCATCACGCTAACATTTCGTCCCTCTCGTAGCACAAGGAGTGCCTTACTTTCACATGAATTTTGTGTGAATATTAGTAACTCTAGACTCACTCGTTGTCCTGCCTCCTTCTTTCTAACAACTTCTGTTATGTGGAACTACCTGCCATCATCTGTTTTTCTTGCTGTATTTAATCTCCCTCGGTTTAAAGCCAGTATCTGCGCTCATCTGAGAGATTTGCGTTAGGGTTCGGAATAGGTGGGTTTTTCTAATTTTATTATTCTGCCCTCTCCTAAAAAGGGCTCTTCCCTTGAGTGGTGGTAATTTGTGATATATATATATATATATATATATACTATATATATATATATATCATATATATATGTATATATATATATATATATATATATATATATATGAAATGAGATCTGTGAATTGAAACTCCCCAGGTATGTGATTTAAACTACACACATTCACGGATGTCATTCATAGGATTCATATCAAGCAACTGGGATATTGTGAAAAAAATTTTAAAGGCTACTCATATCACATAAGCTCATAGAAACATGTTTTGGAAGAGAAACATTGAGATTCTTCCACGAAAGTTTACGAGAAATGGAAATGCCAATGATAATGATAAGGACAGAGCAAGATTTGAGTTGTGTGTTAAAAATATTACAGTTGTGAGGAAGATTATATCAAGTAAGTAAATGAAAATTGAAATTTTTATGTATTGGAAACAACTACTTTTTCTCTATCCCAGTTAGGAATAAGCGAAAAATTAGAGGGCAGATAGTATCAACTAATTTTAATTTTTTAACATGCCTTTAAATATTAGTATTAAAAGATGGAGTTATTAACAAATGAGATAATACTTGATGAATTATTGAATTGGTCATTACTGAAATAAGATAAGATGAAAGGGTAGAACTCTGCTTAACACAACTAGTAATTGATTTATAAGATGAAAAGTAGTTGTCATCATCAGCTGCCATAGAACAAACGGAAGAGAGAGAAGAGAGAGAAGAGAGAGAAGGATAGATAGAAAGAAATTTGAAAATTAAAAAATCTTATCAAATTATCAAACGTTCTGAGCTGTTCACTTTGGTGAATTACATTGACCATAACTATCATGTACTATCAGAAATATTAGTTTACAATTAATATTTTTAAAATGAATTATTTATATAATAAGTTTATTGAACTGTTATTTGAAAAATATATTAAAGCAAATATTTCAAAATAAAACAAATTTGTTATCAATTTCATATGTTTGTGTAATACTTATTTTCCTTCTTCGTTATCATTTTTTCATATCTTTACTGACTGTGATAAACAGACAAATTCTATTTATAAATGTGGGAAAGTTTAAAGTGTATATTACAGTTTTCGGAAGAGATTGAATTTTATCTTTCATTCATTTCGTAGAGAAAGCTATATAGAGGAGTTGATTTATTTTTTGTAGAAATGTATTAAAAAATTGTGCAAACTTTAATAAGAGCAAAATTAGAATAGTTATAGTAACTGAAAATAATTATCATTCTTTCTGAAAAGTGATAGGCTAATAAAAATAATATGTTCACCCAGAATATCCCATTTTAAATTTTACTACAGCAAGAAAAATGTGTATCATTCTCTCAATGACAAAAGAACTTAACCTTTAAGATTGTTATATTCTCCATGCATTATATACCAAAATGGTTGCCAGATTTGCAGATTTTGCCCCATAGCTGTGTTTCAAGTATATCCTACCAAAAAAAAATACCTTATGGTACGTGTCAAAACAACTTTGCCGTGTTTGTTGTTAATAATAAAATATTGTCCTCCTTTTGGCTTTCTAGGTAATTTTAAATACTGATGAATCAGTTTCCAGATTATTGTCATGCATATGTGAACTCTGCCCCATATTTTCTAATTGCAAACGAGCGGCAAGTCATTAAATTATTGTTGCATTGTTATTTCACAATATATTCTGAATCTTTGCTTGATACTCTCACCTGTATACGCAAACAGCCCAAACATGAAAAGTTTAACTAGATAAAATGCAACGGTATTAGTAATCATTGGAAATTTTGTATACTAGATCAGAGCAGGATTAGTATCAATCTTAATCTCATTCAAATTTGTAAGTACATCGTATTAGAAAATAATGTTTTCAATGCAAGTATAAAATTGTTCTATAGGCATATTTATTTGAGGGAATTTTAAATTAAAGGTGACTTACATATAACTAATTTGCAATTTTTCATTAATTTTATAAAATGCAAGAGTTGCAGAGTCGAGTCAAAATTGTAGAGTTAATAGTCTAAACTGATATTGGATTAGAATTAAAACAAAAAGTTCCAACAAAAACCATGATGCTCTGATACTTTATCTGCTATTTTCCTTTCTAAAGGAATGACAATTTTATTAATATATTGTAGAATAATACATTTTTTTAAACATTATCTGAATTGAACATCTGACGACATATTTTCAAGCTTTCAGCTCTCCAATATAAAATACAAAAAAAAAGAAATAAAAAGAAACAGGCAAATGACAATGGGCACTACGTAGAAAAGTATTAAATATCCATATTATGTATGATATCTAGTAAAAATAATAACCTATTTCATATTTTCTACCCAATACAGAATATTTACCATAATAAATAAAAAATATCATAAATAAGTACCATAAATATATTATTAAAATGGAAAAATGGAAAGGACGAGTTGCCTTAGTGACCGGAGCAAGTGCTGGTATTGGTGCGGCCATCTGTGAAGATCTTGTTAAACATGGA
>JABUQX010048934.1:0-44865 GCA_015478945.1 Trachelipus rathkii | reverse complement strand
GAAGGGATTACCTGGCAATCTTCTAGGCGAAACTCCTCAACTCTCTCAGATTCGCCAAATTCAGAACTAAATCTACCGCATATATGGTAGGACACCTCCACTCATCTCCTTCTCCATCAATTTCTAACTTTCGTTTTACTATTTCCTGCCATCCATCCCTATCTCGATTCGTTCATAACCCATCTCATAATAAAAATTGAATAAGCCAAGGAGACATAACACAACCCTGTCTCACTCCGCTATTAATCCTAAATCAATCACCATTGACTCACTCCATTTATTCTTACAACACGCTTCACTATCGTCAGTAGTAGGAGGGGGATATTGCACGAAAATGACCTTGACCAACACCAATAATTCACTGAACCCGCTTGCCATAGTTTCCCTATTAACTATCATAGCGCCTGTTGCAAATCCATAAAACTAAATACAATTTATTCTTCTTCTCCCTCATTTTCCTCAAATCATTTGTTTCAATGTAAAGATTTGATTCTCACATCCTCCTCTACCACTCCTAAAACGCACTTGTTCTTTACCAATCAGTCTTTCAGTCACTCGACCCACTCTTTCGACCAAAATACCAAGCATATAGCCTTCCTTACAACACTCCCACATACACTTATTTCCTATAATTTCTACGTTCCCCTTTCTCATCTTTATAAAGGTATCTATTACGCTCCATACGCTCTCCTCCTATATTCTTGGACTATACTCTCCATAACGGCCCTATTATTAACACACCTTCCAAATCAAATCAATCACCATCTCGCCTCCGTTCCTTTCGATCATTTCACCAGTAATTTCATCTATACCTGCAAGATTTACGCAATTCTTCAACTTTCTCACTCTATCCCTTTACCCTCCTTACTAATAACCTCATCCATAAATACCTATTTCTTCTTGGCACCATAAAACCCCACACACATTCACTATCACCAGTAGTATATAACAAATTTGTGGCAGAATTTTCGAAGTGTTCTTTCCAACACTCCCCTCGCATCCATTTTCATCAGTTACAAAGCACCATCCCTAATTATTATTACTCTAAGCAGATTCCCCTTATTCTCATTCTTTAACCTTTCGCGCTTTCCTCCAGCAAGAGCTTCCTATCCCCTTCTAAGTCCCATCATCCTCCTTGCCCAACTTGTTCATTACCTCTTCGATTTTCTCCGACGTGATAGCACCTTTTTAGAAGATTTCGTTTTTCTCCTTTAAATGGGTGGCGAGCATCTTTCCTTTGAGTAGTGATGGGACGATTCTGAAATTTTATGCCGATGACGATGACGATGACGATTAAGAGGCCAAATTCTTGGCCGATTGACGATGACGATGAGAATAATATGAAAAAACTTTTAAAACAATTTCTCTCTCTCTCCTCTCTCTCTCTCTCTCTATATACTATATATAGTTATTATATATATATTATATATATATTAATATATAGTATATAATTATTATAGTTAAGCTATATTATTATATAGGATATAATAGTTACGTAGTAGTATATTTTTGATAGGTATATAGTATAGGATTATATATAGTAAACGAGAGCGAGACATGGTTGCGGTGGTCTAGGGGGTTAAACGTCTCCTTGAAATTATTTGTTAATGCAGATCAAAATTTCTTGATTTCCTTTAAGTCTCGAATATAATAATATATTAATCAGTGGTTGGATATTGAGGAATGTGTGTGTTTATAATAATATATATAATAATAATAATAATTAATAATAAATATAAACAGAGTTAATCCTGGTGGAATAGAGAAATGTAAAGATGCTCCTGTATGGTATCCTAATGAAAATGAAAGTATGTTATTAATGGAATGAGGTGAGCACATGTTTTGTGGTCTCGTTCGGAAACGAATTTCTTAAGTGTCATAGTGGCTGTTCCCAATGACATGTATAAGATATATTTACGACGCAGGGTACTAAATGTAAGGTTTCCAAAGTTTGCCAGTGAATAGTAATTGCTACCTTATAAGGAATAACGATGGCTAATAAAGATTTAAAAGATTATAAAAGATTAAAATAGTGGAAGTAGTAGTGACACTGAAATAATAACAGTAAGTCTCACTTCTCAGCTATAACTTTTTTTCTTTCCTCATTTCAATATCTTCTAAAACTATAATTTTTTCTTTTCCTCATAATCCATGGTTCGATCGTGCTTATTCTTGGCCATTTCAGGCTAGAGACACGTGCCTATCGGGTTGGTGGAAAAATTTCGTTCTTCCTATGCACGTCCGCTAAGTTTTATCATTCAGCTAGAAATTCGTTGCAGGGATGACTCATTCCTCGACGAATGCAAAGTGGCTTTCAAGTGCAAGGGAATGGTTGAGCCTAGACCTCTTCCTTCGGTTCTCCTGACTTCCGACAAATCTTTCATCTCTAGCAACTTCTGTTGTGTATAGGACGATAGTGTCTGCTATTTCCTCGCGTCTTATGTCGTGCGATTTCTGATCATTTGTGTCGTTGGCTGTACACATTCTCACAACTGAAAAAAAGGCTAGATCTGGCTTCGATGCTCCCGTGGTCCGCTCAATCTATATTCTAGTCGTTGCAGTGTCTTCGCAATACTGAGTCACCTATATATCCCTCCTCAGTGCTGAAGCTCTCACAATGTCCAACCTATTCCGAAAAAAAGGAAGGCCGCTCTGACCTTCTAACTATCGCCCTGTAGCCCTCACTATTCTATTTCTATCTAAGATCTTTGAAACCGCTTCTCAAGCTCAACTTTCTTAGATCCATCTGGAAACTCACATCCGATACCCAAGTACGCGCTCTCGTTGCACGAACGTCTACTGGCGATATACATTCCTATCTAACCGATTTTTAGGGTTTTTCGCTCTAGGAACTACGGGGAGACTTTGTGTGGTGGCTTGAGGCGCTTGACATATCCAAAGCATTTTGACCGAGTATGCACGCGTCCACTGCTCCCAAGCTCCCCTCCTTTGGTTTCCTCCTTCTCTTTTGGCTTACTTATATCTAGCTTTCTTTCAATCGCTCAATATTGGCTGTTGTTGATGGGCGACTTCTGGTGCTTTTCGTGTCTTAGTGGAGTGTTCCTCAGGGGTTTCCTGTTTTATCTCCTACTTTTCATTATGATTCTTTCACCTGCACTCTAAGCTTCTATCCACTCGTCATTCCGATGACTTCGACCACTTCCACTTCTTTAAGACTACATCGATCAATTCTACTTTCCACTTTTACTTCTGGAATTGCCTCTCGTCTAATCTTGTCCAGATCCGATGTTTAATTCTCGCTGATGGAGTAGAAATTAACTTTGAAATTCAAATTTCTTTAGGACTAGGATCACGATACTCTTTTTTGTGTACAAATCTCTTCTCGTCAAAATACCTTCTAACGTTCGCATGTCTTCTTCTCTATTTCGACGGTTCTGTCGTCCTCTCCTGTTGACAATATAAATCATCGCTTGGCCTTAACATGAACAAAAAAATGTCGTTTGGGAAACGCTCACATGACAAGTACGATTGCTTAGGGCGGCCGTCACTATGTAGTAAACTGGAACTGTGTCTGTTTAGAGCTGTGAGACTTTCTTTGCCCTCTCTGTTTCATCAGCGAGGTTGCTCCGACATACAAAGGCTCATCCACGCCCATGTATGGATGGTACGTAGAGCTCTCAGTATCTGGGGAGGGGGTCTCGATGGTATTTCATGCACCGACTTTTGGACAGGGTTGAGATCAAATCGGCAAAAACTGTTGAGGCGTTATTAAATCTGTTTTGCTGTACTTTTCCAGCTCACTTGACCTCTCTGATCTTATGGCGAGGCGATGTTGGTGCTTTATCTCTATTCCTTAGGTATATAGGTATTGCAGCGGCAAGTGCTCGAGGGAACTTATTCCCTCGCGTACCACCACCTTTCGACGCCTTCCGTAGCACGAATAGTGTGGTGTATCTGCGCAAGAAAAGTATTGTGATTTTGACATTGGTAACTGTCCAGGCTAGTTGTGCTGTGGGTGCTTCCTTCCTTTCCACCACCTCTGTTTTTTGGAATTCTCTCCATCTTCTGTATTTCCAACTGAATTTAATCTCCTCATTTAAAGCCTGCGTCTGTGGCTCTGTGCGTAGTTTGCGCTAGAGGGTGATTTTTTGAGAGTATAACCCCTCCTTGAATAGGGCTCTGCCCGTGAGTGGTGGTGACAACTGTAGATTGTAAAAAAAGAAATCTCTTGATGGGCAGGTATGTGGCAAATGAAACTGAATCTCCTATTTCCCCCATCCAAAACATCATTCAGATTATCCCAGAAAATGTAATCTCTTCAACATCACCCTCAAGATGGATCATATGTTACAACCACACAACTTTGACTTTCTCAAACTTAAATTTTAACCTTTAGAATTCTAGACTCACACACACAAATCTACCATAGCTCTCTACACAACTCACTCATCAGAATTGCAAAATCCTTTCTATCCCCCTCTCAATCCTTTCCACAGCAACACAAACACCTTTCACACCACACCAACTCAATTTTCACCGTTTCCTTTCATCTTTGTTTTCAGTCACAGCGAGCAAATCACAATTTGCCCTTTCTAAATACATCATCACCACCTCTCTCCTCTCTCCTCAACATTTAATTCCTCTTGACATTTCATATACAGATACGGTTTCATACATTTTCGCCGAAGATAGAAGGGCGCTTTACTGCGATCACGACCTTCTTCGAGGCATGCATTAACATTCCTGGCAAAAGATAAGGGGTAGTAGGCAGCCAACCTAAACTACCACCGTCCCTTAGTCGCCTCTACGACACGCAGGCCATACGATGTGGGCAATTTTTTCTCCCCTACACATAATGGATAAAGGGATAGGGATGTCTGCAAAATGTTGTCTAGAGAGAGGTGTGGAAAATATAAAGTTTAATGGTTTGGGGGGGTTTTTTTTTTTTAATAAAATGAAAAATATGTGTTTGGCAGACCCTTTAGCAAGCGTTATCGAAGATAAAGAAGCATTGAAGGGCATCTAACAAGAGAACAAAAAATAAAAACAGGTCGCCATAATATAAACTATGCTTCTTTAGTTAGCAAGATTTTTAGGGTAATCAAAATATTATATATATATATATATATATATAGTATATATATATTATAGTATTATACTATATATATATATATATATATATATATATATATATTTAAGAATTTGAAAGTGTTGTTGTTATTAATTTTTATTATTTTTTTTATTATTAATATTATTATTATTATTATTATTATTATATTATTATTATTATTCATAATAATTATTATTTATTATTATTAATTATTATTATTATTATTATTTATTGAAAGTTTTTAATATTATTCAAAATTCTTATATTTGTTCAATTAATCGGTAAAAAATAATCGGCGAAATTTGCCGATGACGATGAACGATGACGATTTCTAAAAAATATGCCCGATTTTTGACGAAATCGACGATGACGATTAATCGTCCATCACTAATATATTGAAACTTCATTCATTTGCTTTTAGTACATTCAAACACGCTTCTTTTTTACCTTAACCGCTTTTCATCACCTCTTCATTCACCATTCACTGTTAATATTCTTACTTCCTCACTGTAGCCACATCCACGTACTTCCTTTGCACTACTAAACAATTGCTTCCTTCATTTGCCCCAGATTTGTTTCAGTATCAACTTGTTCACATTCAACGATTTACTAGCGACGCTCTTACATACTTATCTTTATTGTCTTGCTCCAGTTAATTTCTCACTCTTAATTTTACCTACTGCCTTTACGTCTCAACCTTCCCTCTCCATCCAAACCCACCACCAAAATTTACAATAGAACAACTAATGGTCCGATAATCCCATTCCTAAACCCCTCACCTATTTTACAATCCAACACATACTTCAACATCTCCTTCTTTCACCAACACAAAAATCAATCATTACTTTTTCACTTCGATACCTCTCTACCTACACCAACTCTAGTATATCTTTATGATACTCTTGTGTTTAAAGAAAGTATTAGTTACACTTACACACATACCTCTGTCTTCACAGAAATCAATCACCTTCCTAACCATTCTCATTTTCTCCCGCCAACCCCAAGCCACCTGCTATGCCATCCCTTTTTTTGATCAGCTATCCAACCATTCAGGTCCCCCAACACTATCATCTGAAGCTACTCTCCCCATCCAGAGCATCATTCAGGTTATCCCCAAAAAATTGTACTCTCTTCAACGTTTCCCTCAGATGGAACATACGTCACAACCGAACACATAACCTTGACCTTTTTTCAAACTGTTAAAATTTAACCATTAGAATTCTAGGACTCACACAACAAAGTCTACCATAGCTTTGTACTACAGGTCACTCATCAAAATTGCAACATCCCTTCTCTCCCCCTCCCTCTATCATTCTTTTCACCACACCAAAGCACAATGCACACATTTCACACCGACACCACTCATTTTCACCGTTTTCCTTTCCATCTTTGTTTCAGTCACAGTTAACAAATCAAATTTGCCCTTTTTAAAATACATCCATCACCTCTCTCCTCTTCTCCTCAAACATTTATTCCTCTGACATTCGATGTACCCATACGATTCATACAATTTCGCCGAAAAATAGAAGGCCGTTTACGGCATCACGACCTTCTCCGATATATATATATACAGTACTGGCATTATTATTATGGATTTTTAAAAATTTGCTATTTTTTTGAATAAAAAAGGTTATGAAATATTAATTTTTTCCAACTTTTATGAACTTAATTTTTAATACAAGATAATATAAATATTTACTATTTATTTACCAAACTTAAAAGTATTGTGTGGCAGTATCTTGGCAACAATGATAGATTTGGTGAATTATTCAGTGTTTATTATATTTTTACGTTCAGTTGCTGTCCTGCTTTCACGGGAGTTGTGTGTGTTATCGATGTTTTACACCCTTTTATTATTTTTTATAATTAGTGTATACTAGTGTTTTATTGTATTATTTTAATAATAATACCATTATTTTCAGATATTTTGGTAGTTTATAAAGTGATAAAATATGGGTAAAGTAGTGATTTGAGTCCACGGAAAGTCGGGCAGATAATATAAATATTTTACCACTTTTATCTTTAAAGCAAAGAAATAGCAAACAAAACTTGGGTTTCAACTCAAACAGTGAGCATTATTAAGAAAGAAATGAAAAATGTTCCACAGTTTGAGCTCAAATAGGGTTGCAAATGTGGAAAGAAAAGAAAACAACACCCAGGGAGGACAAAAAAAAGAGTTCAAATGGCTCTGAAAAAAAGAAGACTATCATGTAGGAAGCTTCCCAATGTCCTATCAGCAGAGGGGATTATAATTTCTAGAAGAACCGCCAATAGGAGGCAATTAGATGCTGGATTAAAAGCCTATCGTCCAAAAAAGAAGCCTAGACTAACTTTAGAAATGAAACGGGCACGTAATGCCTTGGCTCAGACTCATATTCATTGGACTTCTAGCAATGGGAGCAGGTAAAAGTTGATCAGATAGCTATTATTTCTTTTATCACTCATAAAAGAGCATTTGTTTTTAGTAAAATCGCAATGACACTTGAAAAAATCATTATTACTGAATTATCAACCATCTATGGTTTTAAAGTCATGAATTTCTGTACTTGTTTGACTACTTGCATCATCTTCTATGCTTTTCCTACTTTTCCTATTTGTGTTTTATAATGCTCCAGATTGTATTCTCTGATGAATCCACCATTGCTATGCTTGATGATCGTGTGCAGAGCGTGAGAAGGCGATCAGGTGAGGAATTTAAACCCAAATGCCTGAAAAAAACGATAAGATTTCCACAGAAAATCATGGTGTGGGGTGCCATTTCTGTTCATGGCCCAAGTCGATTAATGATTGTTGAAAGGCACCATGGACCAGCATAAGTATATAAATGTACTACAAACTCGTTTACTACCTCAAACAAGGGATTGGTTTGGCGATAGACCTTGGATTTTTCAACAGAACTCCGCCCCGTGTCATTCAGCGAAGTCAGTAAAGAGATGGTTTGCACAGAATGGCGTAGAGGTACTTCCATGGCCTGGAAATTCACCTGACATGAACCCTATTGAGAGTTTGTGGTCCGTGTCGAAAGATGAAATACACGATGTTCCAATTACGACCAAAGTAAAACTCATAGAACGTGATATTCAGGTTTGGTTTCATTTCTGAAAAAATTCGAAATTTGTGCAGAACTTTAATTACTGGCAATGCCCAGTCGCGTTAAGCACTTGCGGTGCCAAAGGTTGGCCCAAACCAAGTACTAGAATATTTATTATTTGTCCTGATGTATTAAAAATAAATTTCAAAAAATTTGAAATTAATTAAATTTCATAACCTTTTATTCACAAAAAAGCAAATTTTTAAAAAATCCATAATAATAATGCCAGTAACTGGTATATATATATATATATATAGTATATATATATATATTATATATATAATATATATTGATTATATATATTATATATAATATATATATATATATTATATATATATATATATATATATAATAATATTATTTATATATAAATAATATTATATATATTTTATTTATTTATTATAATTTAAATTTATATATTATATTTTTTTTTTTTTTTTCTCTCCACCTTTTTTCCCCAAAGACTGGGATAAGAGCGTGCATGCACCGGAAACAGAAAAGTAGTAGAAGAATATGACACAAGTCGAAAAGAAAGTCTAGCCTTATCGCCTTCTTTACACATCCTAGGAGAACTCGTCTCGGCAGTCAGAAAATTCCACCCCTAGAGCTTCACGGGGCCGCGACGGAACCTCACATATGGCAATATCGTCAAATGTAGGTGTTTCATCCCCTGGCCCAGTAGGCCACAACCATTTACCCTCACAAAACCCCCGCCATTCACTCCTATTTATACACCATTATTCTCGCCTCTGCCAACTCGCATTTCTCTCCTCCACCCTTCACTGACTGCAATCCACTTTTTCTTCGGTCTCCCAAGCAGGTCGATTCCCAAACACACACGCCATTATACATCGCTTAACCAACCGGCTATCATCCATCCTTTCACATGACCAAACCATCCAACGTACTTTCATTTATTCTCTCATGTTACCCCCTTTCTTCACACCACACAACTCTCTAAACGTTCATTCCTCAATTTTATCAATTCTTCCTCACACCTAACACGCCCCTAAGATTCGTCCATCTGAACACATTTAACTTAAGATCTATTCTCTTATTCAGGACCATAGTCTCACTACTTTACATTAACACTGGTAACAACATACCCTCATTAAGACCCTCGCGCACTCAAGAACTTAGTCTCTTTGATCCACCACGATTTAATTGCACCAGCCACCTTCCTGCATTCACAAATTCCCTACTCCCCAGCATAACTTTAATTCCATCCAACAATATTATCCTAAATATTTAAACTCGACATATTGTTCAGTTGCTCACCATCCAACATAACTTTCACACCGAGGACTGTATTCACTCACAACCATAACCTTACCCTTATAAACGTTTACTTTCAAAACCTCTCCTTTTACACACCCCTGCCAAATCTCTCTAACCAATCCTCTCAAACTCTTTTTCAAGATTCGCACACACACAACCAAATCATCCGCATATAATAGATAGAGCAACCCTCCACTCTTTTCCATTCTCCATCATTCCCAAACACCTTTCCCTGGCCACCAGGGTTCCACCTGTAATTCTTTTCCATAACCGCATTCGATATACAAATTTGAGTAAAACCAAGAAGACATAACAGCATTCCGCCCTCACTCCGCTATTGATATTAAACGTCAATCAACTATCAATCTCCATTTATTCTTAGCACAGGCTTTCACTATCGTCACATACATACTTTTGAATTCCCATTCATAAACCTACCACTAACACCTGCCACATAGAGCTTCCTATTGATCCTAATTATATCGCCTGTTGCAAATCCACAAATCGTAATTACAATTTATTCTTCTTCTCATTTTCTCAGGCATTTTCAATTCAATTGTAAAAGATTTGTTTCCACATATTCTCTAACACTTTTAAAAGGCACTTGTTCTTCACTCAATTAAGTCCGTCATTCACTTGCCGCACTTTCCGACCAAATTACCAGCATACATCTTCCCTAAACTACAACATCAATAAACTAATTCCCCTATAATTCCTAAAGTTACCCTTATAGAAGGGTACTATTATTGCTCTCCTCCAATCCCTCGGAACTATACCTGCATAAAGCTTTTGTTACACAACTTCCATACTCAGTCAATCACAGTCTAGCCTCCATTCTTGATCATTTCACCAGTAATTCCATCTATACCTGCTGATTAATTCCATCTATGTCTGCTGATTTACCATTCTTCAACTTTCACACTCTACCTATTACCGCTATTCCTCCTTGCACCAACAAACCCACACACACAATTCACTATCACCTCTTCATTACTGCCAATGTTATTTAGATTTTCGAAGTGTTCCCTTTTTAAATTTAAATAAATTTTAGTTTGGTTGTTATGTTCTAGCATGATGTAATAATCAGTTACTTTTAACGTTTGTGAATTTTCTTTTCAGCTGATAACTACAAACGAAATCTTGAAAACCTGTTTAAAGATATGAGGTTATCTTACGGAGCTGGGTTGGCAATGAGTTTAGGTGGCTTCGCCCGTGTCGAACTTAATTATTGCATACCATTAATATTGCAACGATTTGATCGACCATATAATGGAATACAATTTGGAGTATCTACCAATTTCTTATAGCATATTTTATTAATTTATTGTGACGATGTAAATTTTTAGCTGTCAAATAGTTTATTTCTGGGAGGGATTATAGACTGCCAATTTAGTAGCTAAAGTCATTTTATTGTTTACTAATTTTTGCTTTCATTAATCGAGAAAAATTCGGTTATACAGTAAAATGGTGCTAGTAGCGATATTTGAGCTTTCCATCTTTACTTTTTTATTAGTTTTATTTTATTTTTCTACTCACTTCTTAAATGTTTATATTTCTATGTTCATGCAGATAACATTCAAGATGTTCTAATTAATTTAATTGGGAAAGAATTTGTAACATGTTGTTGTTTTAAAATTTCAAAATTGATAGAAAAAATTTATAGTATATTATTATTATTATTATTATTATTATTATTATTATTATTATTATTATTATTATTATTATTATTACTATTATTATTATTATTGTAAAAAGTGTAATATAAATTGTTAGAAATTTTTGTTTATATTTAAAAACCTTTAAGGAATATCCTGCAGCAAATATTAATTACGTATCTGAGGATTGTTTCTCCTAGTGACTTATAATATCTTAAAGATGATTGAAAATTTTACTTTTTTTTAGATTAAGTTTAAAAGAAAACTCTGGAGTGTTTCGGAGTTACTTCGGGAAATATTATCCCAGATTTCCTTTTTAATTTTTTATGGGTATTTTAAGACCCGTTAAGTACTGAAAGTTTTTATAACGCTTTCTTTGATGGTCTTTTTTTTTTTTTTTTTCATTGTATTGTTCAATTGGTCCTTGTGAATACGGTACACTTCGGTGCAACTACTACCAATAATATCAATGTGTATGGGGACATAAAATTTCCAAAACGTACGTTCTGCTTGTTTTAAGAGGACTAAAAGGACCGTGGTACCTGAGTTGGGATACCTCTGTCATTTACTTATGCCCTAGAAATGCTCATGCATGACTCGGATTTCTGATGTTTTTGCACCCTACCCACAGTTCTGGGGAATTAAAGGCCAGCTGATTATTATTATTGATTTGAATTAATGGTAGTGTGTAAAATTTGGATTTATCGGGTTATTTTTTTTTTTTAACTTATGCAGAGATAGAGAGAAGTAGGAATTATATACGAATTTTCAAATATGTGCAAATTGTATTTGAGTAATAAATATACATTAAAATCTTTAATACATTAAGATTTTGTCATAAAATTTTGTTGTATTTCTTGGATTACAAATTCGTGAATTACCGAAATATTTCCATGATTTTCTAAATATCTTTAAGAACTCGTTCCAAGTACACTACTACACCGTGGTAAATTTAGAGGGCACTCCACTAAAATTCTGATTTATATTGACTGCGAGATTTTCAGAAAACTTTGTGAATTTCTTGACTAAGATTACTATTTACGTCGACTGCGAAATTTTCAGAAAACCTAGTGAATTTCTTGACCAAAATTCGGATTTACCTAGACAGATTTTCAGAAAATTAGTTAATTTCTTTAGTTTTGTTATTATTTATTTTAGTTATTAATAATTATTAATTTATTTATTTAATTTTATTTAATAATATTTATTATTATTATTAAAAAAATTAGTTAATTTGGAAGGAGGTGACAATGATAGTGGAGGTGTGGGAATATTCATTAATAAATCTGTCCCCAATTCTCCAGTCCCTCTTCAAGCTAGACTTCATACAGTGGCAGCACGAATTCATCTGTCCACCGACCTTACTGTCTGCTCGATCTGCTTGTCTCCTAGTAGTGAGTTTACTAAGGCCGGCTTATTTGATCTTTTTATGCAGCTCTCCCACTCCGGGTGTTATACTAGGAGACTTTAAACCTCCCCCCACCCCTAATGAGGAGACTGTCCACCTCGTCTAAGTCTAAAATCCTTGTTGATTCTAACCCCTTTTTCCCTGTGATGCCTTAACACAGGACTCCCCTACATATGAACGTTTTAAGATAACACACACTTCTTCTGTAAATTGATATTTACTTTGCTCCCCATTCTCTTAATGGATCGCTTTACCTGGTCTCGCTTTGATTATTTAATACCGGCAGTGACCATTATCCATAGCCCTTAACTTGCAACCGAACCCAATGTTAAAACCCAGTTCCAGCTGGCGTTGTGGAAACCACCGAGAGAGTGGGCTCCTTCTCATCCGGGCGCAACAGATTCCACTTCTCCTTCAATAGCGGTTTCCAACCAATTAATGGTGTTCTTTTACCTTCCGCAAGTTATTATCTCTAGCAGCAGAAAAGCTTGCAATCTCGCGATGCCTTCGCAGGTAGGCGTTGGCAACGTGCCGTGGGTGGGTCGCCCAAGGAGTGTGCAACAAGCTAAATTAAACCGTGGAGAAGAAAAAACTCTACACTATATACAAAAGGACCCGCCCCTCCTCAAACATTATTTATTTTTGTAAAGCAGCTGCCTGCGAGATCTCGTCGATTAATCGAAAAAAACCCACGTAAACAAATGCTTTCGAAACTTATACTTCGACTGTCAATTTCATAATTCCCCTTTCTTTAGTGTGGAAAGTAACTCAGAAAATATCTCGCCGCCCAAAACTCTTTCACCCACAGTCCCTCCGTTAATGGCTTGAATATAACCGATAAGATTTCTGCTCGGCAGCAGATTGGATTTTGGCAGGTGGCATTAGGTTATAGTTTTGCTAGCCACTCAAACTCTTCCCGCTATCCTGAAGCCTTTCAAAAAGTGAAAATTAACACTGCACCATCAAACTTTTCAACAGGGAAAGGGGAAGATCATACCTATAACTCTCTTTACACTTGCAGGATATCAAACTGCACTGGCGAATAGCAAAGACGGTACCCTTGGCTCAGACATGATTTCGTACATCTTGGTGCCTCCATCACGTAATTGCAACGCCTTCTGCATCAGCGTTCTGCTGAACTTAATATAACAGAATCTGGATCGAATCCTCTTTTGCATCTGTTTGGACTACAGCTTTTTGAATCCCTATTCCCAAACCTGGGAAGGATCCGAGGTTGGCGGACCTGTCAAGCCGTCAAATTAATGAAGAAAATGATTTCAGGCCGTCTTCTCCTGTTTTTTCAAACTTCCAGTTTGGTTTCCCGCAAAAATCGTTCAACCGCGGATCCCTTGTTAAAACTGGACCATGCCATCCGGGAAGCCTCAACTGGTGGGATGGTTCTTGGCGTCTTTTTTTGATATTGAAAAAGATTATGACACAAAGTGGAAAACTAGGGTTCTCCTTAAACTCCACTACGCTCGTTTCCGAGGATCTAAGCTCCCCTTCTTTTATGTAAATGCCTTCTTGTCAAAAGATTCATTCAGGTTCGATGCCCTTCTGTTCTATCATGCCACTTTACTCTGGATGTTCTATGTGTATTATTATTTGCTCTCGGATTCAAGGACATCGTTTCTTCTATCCCAGCGACGGTCAATTTTTCTCTCTATGTTGATGACCTGGTGCTATATATTGCCGGTACCAGGCTGCCATTTCTTGAACGGCAACTTCAACAAGCTATTGAGAATATTTCACAATGAGGTAACTCTTATGGCTTCCATATCTCACTCACCAAAACCTCAGCAGTACTATGTAGGATAAAAGGGAGTCGAAGTATCTGCCACCTTCCTTTCTAGGACATTCTAGATAACCACTTAACATACGCACCGCAAATTAAACTCCTGAAAACTTGTCATCTCGTGCTCGACCTATTAAGTCATCTCGTCTCAAAATCTTGGGGTACTGATCGCAAGTCCCTTTTTCGTCTCTACATCGCCCTCATTCAATCGAAGTCGGACTTTGGCTGTGTAGTATATGGTTAGGCTTCCCCAACCCTACTATCCCTGTTAGTTTCCATCCGATCCGTATCTCCACTGGAGCCTTCAGATCGTCCCCGAGTGAGTCTTGAAGTTGAATCTGATGTGACGCCACTCTCTCTTCGAAGGGAATACATCACGTGCACAAGTTATCTTCGCTTTCAAACCCTTTCAAATATCATCTGCTCTGACACCGATTCTGCGAGAGACCTCAGAATCCTTCTTACTGGCCATTTGCAAACAGTTTATAACATTCTTAACTTTATCAACATCCCTTTGCAAATGTACTGCCTGGTCCTTACCTCTCTCTTTCCAAATCTAGTCATCCCGCTGCCTTGTTAATGTCATTATTCTTTTCTCATTTCGCAGTTCACTGTGGATTTACTCCAGTGTTTACTGACGGCTCTAAAACAGGGGACGGTGTCGTCTTTCCTGACTGCAACCTCTCCCACACCCTCCCTCTATCTTCAATTTTTACGGCAGAATTAATTGCTATAATGATTGCCCTCTTTCGAATTTTATTCCTTAACCAAGACCATTCTTATGTCGTTTATTCAAATTCTCTCAGCGCCCTTCAAGCTCTTAAAGACCCCTATTTTAAAAACACAATGATATTCGCTGTTCAAAAATTTCTTCGGCTGCTGCACTCTCGCAAGAAACAAATTGCACAATGTTGAATACCCTCTCGCGTAGGGATAACTGGTAATGAAATCTCGGACAGAGAGGCTAGAATGGCCGCCTCCTCTTTCCGGAGCTGTTCTAGGTATCTTCCGGATGCCATTCGACAAGGTCGCCTTCCATTAACTGATTTTTATCCTGCTCTCCGACAAGGCCTCCGGTCTTAATGGCAGGAATGCTGGGCAAGTGATCAATCAGTGAGGGGCGAAACTTAGAAATGTAAAGCCGAGCATTGGTGAGTGGTCTTCCTCTCACATCACTCACAGCCACTTCATGTCACGGGATCTCCTCCCATTTGCAAAGTTTGACCTCGTCATGTCCCGCAATCTGTTCACCATATCTTCATTGATTGCCCTCAACTGGACCCCATTCGCCGTTGTCATTTTCCTACTCTATGGTTCATAACACCTTCTGAAAGGTTATTCCATATCTTGTCTGAATCCTCTCACTTTAATAGTAACTCTATTTCTCTTTTCTCCAAGAAGTAAATATTCTTAATAATTTTTAGTTTTGTTATGTAACATAAGGACTATATATAATGCAAGGGCATCTTTTTTATTTGTTTTTACTTACTTTTTGACTGAATATTTATTTCACAATCTAAATATTCTTTTATGACAATTATAATAAGTATGAGCCAGGATCCACCCATGAAGAGGAATATTCAACCCAGTGTGGCCGCTTCTCTGTGGACCGTCTTGGTTCCTGTATACGAACTCAAATATATATATATATATATATATATAATTATATATTATATATTATATATAATTAAATAATATTAATTATTATTATAATATTAAATAATATATATAATATATGTATATTTATATATATATAAGATAAGTTTTACCAATAAGTTCGATAACCTTAAACCAACAGAATCTTTTAACATTTAAATTTTGTCTAGGAACTTAGAAATTTCTTGGACAAAATCTTAGGATTTGAATCCTCACGACAGGTGTCTTTATAGTGAAAATAGGAAAGTGAGGATAGTATTAATACATTTTGTTAGAAAGTTACTTAGTTTACAACCTGCAATTCTCAGTCGGCTGGAAAGAAGAAGCAAGGTTGCCCTAAAAAGGTAAAGTTTTGGAATGATGACATAGATATAATCTTAATGTAGTGCTTTTAATGAAGATGATTTTAAGGAAAAACGAATTTCTAAGAAAAAAAGGAGCATAAAAAATAGTATAAAAGAATATAAGGAAAGAATAAAATTTTGGAAAGAAAACCTGAGTTAATCTACGTCGAAGCCTTGAATAAGCGTGTGTGTGACCTGGAAAATAAAATTGGAGATCTGGAGCCAAAACAATGACTTTTAGTTACTTTTCTAATTTGCCCGGCAAGTAAATGTAGCAAGTAAGTTAAGAAATTAAAGGAGTGAGACTTACTATTTAAGTGTGGAAAAGTGAAACAATAGGGATTGATTATCTTTAATAACAATTTAAATGTAATTTTCGGAAGGTTAAGACTGAATAGAATAGATCGCGAGAAGCATCCTCTAAACGAATCGTAAGTTCATCATAAGAAGACACTCTTTCGTCGATTGAAACAGCATAAATTTGCTGTTTTCACTCTGAATGGTAACATTTATATTTAATATTCTCAAAGTGAAGACAAAGTTTTGGTGAACAAAATTGAGGATCTAAGTATTTAGTGTGTAATTTGTGACCTGGTGACAATTTTATATTTTTCGATTTCTGGCTGATTTGAATCGAGTTCTTTATTTAATATTATTTTGAGTAAACTATCTATCATTTCATAAAATCTATTATTTTGTATTATTGTTTAGTTCTGTGAGGGTATTTTGTTTGTTTTGTTTATATAGAGAGACGATATAAAAAGATTACAAATATTTAATATTTTACTTGTTGCTGCTTTAAAATTTAGGTTATGTATATGTGGGGTTTTTTTAAAGAAATTTTAACTAATAAATAAAGATTGTAATAGATAAATAAACAGTAGTGTTAAATTTTAAAAGAGAAGAAGGAGAAGAGGAGAAAAGTGGTAGGAAAATATAATTGATAGAGTGTAGGTTTTAAAACCTTTTTATTTTAATATTAATTCATTTGATTTTTTTATTGTTTATTGTTATTATTGTTGGGTATATTTGGTGAGCGGGGTGGTGGCCTTAGGTGGTTTGGGGAAGTGCTGAGCGTGGGGAGTCCAAAAGCCCGTGCAGCCTTGAGTGAAGCTATCATATATAGGAAGAAGGGACAGCATGGGGAGGAGAAGGTATTGGGTGGGAATGTATGAAGTGAAGAGGGTAACGAGGATTTGAAAGAGGAGGAAGTGAGGTTTTATGTTTGAAGAAAAAGGTGCGATGTGCTTAGGGTTCACTGGAAAACTAAGGCTGAAGGGAAAGAGGGAGATGGACTTGGAAATACAAGGGTATGATATCAGGGGTGAAAGAAAGAGTGAGGGCGAGGGAAGGGGTGGGAATAGCTATCGAGGAAGAGGTGTGGGATGGTAGGTTGTGCAGCCAGGTGAGTTCGAGGATAATTTGGGTAAAAGTGAAATTCGGGGGGGAAATGTGGGTTTTTATATGCGCATATGCACAAGTGTATATGGAGCGAGGGAGGAGGAGAGAAGAAAGATTTTGGAGTGAGTTGAAAGAGTGTTGGGAAAGTCGGGGTAAATGATAAAATTTGTCCATTGGGAGATTTGAATGCAGTAGTGGGAAGGGAGGGGGTGGGAAGAATAATAGGACCTATTGGGGTAGGGGAGAGGAATGTTAATGGAGAAAGTCTGTTAGAGTTGTATGTGTTGTTTGATAATATGAATTGTGGGAAGCTAGATACGTAGGTTGCCCCCCCGCTCTTGATCGCTCGTATCCAGTTCCTATCCCAGAAGAATGATAGTGGGGAACACTTGGTTTCAACAAAAGTGAGAATCATAAGTATACATGGAAGAGTGAGATAACGGGGGGAGGGCGGTACTGGATTATGTGTGTGTAAATGGGAAGGATAGAGGTAGATTATTAGATGTTAAACTGTATTTTAAAGGGGCGGGGAGGGGGATATCGGCTCACTATTGGTGGTTGGTAGGATAAGGGTGGGAGGAGAGGTGACGGCTAAGGGAAACGGGGAGAAGAGGCAGAGTTAGCAGTGATAAACGGTTGAAAACTTGGAGGAGACATCGTGTGTAAGAGGGAGTTTAGAGGAGTTTGGAGGATAGGTGGAGGGACGCGAGAGGGACCGGGAATTGGGGAGGTGGAGGGGGCGTGGATGAGATTTAAAGAGGCAGTTTGTGAAGCAGGCTAGAAGGGTATGTGGAGTAAAAGGGTGGGTGCGTAGAAGGAAAGGGAGTGAATGGTGGAAGTCGCAGCGAGGTGAGCGAGGTTGGGTGAAAAAGGAAAAACGGAGGCTTAATGTGCACCACTCGGCTCTCGCGGCCAACGCCTAGGCCCCGGCCCAGAGAGGAAAGCTTGGGAGGAATATAGAAGGGTTAGAGTGAAAGCAAAGAGGACGGTGGAGAGGACGAAGAGAAGAGGGCAAAAGACTGATGGTGTAAGAAAAGTGACGGAAAATTTTGATCCGGGAGCAAATGTTCTGGAACAGAAGTTAATACACACACAACGCCGACACGAACGCACGCGCCGCGGTTGGGGGGAGGATTAAGGGAAAAGAGAATGGGGAGTATAGGAGGAGAGGATAAGGTGAGGAAGAGGTGGGGGAGTATTTTTAGTGGATTATTGAAAGAAGTGGGTGGGGGAGGGGAGGGAAGATGTGCAAGAGGCTGAGGAAGGGGAAGTGACACTCTGGGGAGGGAGGGCCGAGGCTGACCAAATCACAAATGGAGGAAAATATGGGCTTGAATAAAGGAAAAAAAGGGAAGCCCGCAGGTCTGGATGGTGTGAGAAGGGAAATGTTGCAGAAGGGAGGTATACCTCGGGTAGGATGGCGGTAAATAGGTTTATAATAATCACTCACCTGTTGGAGCGCAGTCTGGTGGAGGTTCACCCACAGGAACCTCTGGGAGGATTGGGTTGTTTGGTTTCCGCCTGTATAAGGGAAAGGGGATATTGTGATGGAATGTGGCGAATTATAGAGGTATATGTCTTTAAGGTGTGGTAGGGAAAGTGTTTGGAGAATACTGATTGAGAGAGTAGAGGTTAAGGAGGGGAGAATGGGCGGAAGAACACAGGCAGGATCCTTAGCGGACGGCGAAGCAAGGGTGTGGGACCAGCTGTTTAGCACTAACAGATGCTTGTGGACGAAAGTACTATAGAGGACACAGGGAAGTGTCTGGTGTTTTTTTTAAGATTTTTATGCAGCAAAGCATATCGAATAGACGTGAAGAGGGGTGAAATTGTCGGAGGGTGTTTGGAGGAAAAATGGAGTGGGGGTAATTAGGTAAGGTATTAGGGCCTTTTTATAGGATAGTACGAATGTGTGTCCGAGACCACACGCTCGTTAAAGGCGAGGCCCCGGAAGAGTGAGTATGTTTATCTATCTCTCTTCCTCCTCTCACACAAACTACATACAGAACAACATCGGTGTGGGCGCGGCCCGGGAAGGTAGGAGGTTGGCGTCGGGCCGCGGGGAGCCCCTCGAGAGGAGGAGTGGGGAAAAGAGAGAGAAGAATAAAGATAAACACGACGACCTTGTCCTCAATTACACCTCGCTCCCCGGCGCCCCCCTCCGTACAAGCCATTTTCAACATCCTCATAGATTATTACTCATCACACTAATTTCCCTAATGATAAAGACACATTATCTTACCTATTCCCTCCATAAAAGAGCCCTATCTGTAATAATCTCTTCCTGTTTTGTTTTTCGAGAGCTTACCGACGAAAGGAATGCTTAGCGTCGAAAGACGTAGTCCGCCACCCAAACAAACTACTACCCAACAAATCATCACGAGTACAAGTAGTACAAGACAAGTTAACCACTCTTCAAGAGAGTTTCCTTTCAGCTAAGCGACAGTACCAACTACCTCAAAGGGAGCTAATTCCAATTAGAATCTAGTTTTAGCAAGCAGTATCAACTAAATGCTATGCTCAGAAGAGAGTAAAGTAAAGACTTGTTACGGTCTTTTGATAGTACCAACTATCTATAAAGTCAACCTTAGTACCAACTATAAGTTGACCCGGGAGAAGCCAGTCAAGACTAATCGGCAGTACCAACTACCTCAAAGGGAAAAATCTCCAGTTCCAACTAGAGTCTGGCTTTAGCAGTTAGTACCAGCTAAAAGCTATGCTCAAAAGAGAGCGGGGAACCAATTAAGGTTACAAGTTCCAATACCAATTGTATCTTGCACGTCAGCCTAGTTCCAACTATGCTAACTAGCCAATTAAGGCTAAGCAGCTGTATACCAATGGCCTCACAGGTACCCATATTCTAATAAATATTCAGGTGGATTTCATTCATTTTTTCTAATCAAAAAAATTTATTGCAAAAAATATTTTGAAAGTTCCATTTTAACCGATTTTTGCGTGATTGTAAATTTTTTAAGGTGGTCTCTGGTGGTTTTCATTGTTAATTTACTTAATTACAACATGTGACATTTTTAGTAAGTTTCGTTGAAATTGGCGAAAGACACCAGGATTATTAAGTTATATATATATATATATATATATATATATATATATTATAATATATATAATATATATATAGTATATATATATATATATATATATAGTATGATAATATCAGTGGCGTGCACTGACCCATTAATTCGATCATGGACAATAATTAATAACTATATATATATATCTATAATACTATATATATATAGCTATATTATATATATACTATAATATATTATATATATATATCACTAATTATATATATATAATATATATTATATAAAATATATATATTTTAGATTATAATTATTATACTTACCTATCTGAAATATAAAATCCATCCCCTTTCCTTTTTTAATGAATTCATTTTAATTCCTTTCATAAAATCTTCTGATTTCTTAACTTCAACGAGAAGGTCCTTTCTAATTGACATCCCTTGAAATCACTTGACAATCAGTTCTCGACTTGTTGATTTCCCTCTGATATACTTTAATTCTTTTCAAATGGCAAAAGCTTCTTTCTACTTGTTGCGTTCAAGATGGTATCACGTAGCAATGAAGCTGCAAAGTTTAAAAATTCAAGGCATAACTCATAAAGTTATTGCCTTGAAGTGTTTTAAATTAGTTGTACAATATTTATTTCTACAATCATCCGAAGAACAACACAACTATCAGTTCGTTCTGCAGTCGAATTTTGTCAAAATGGCTTCCGTAAATTGCTAGAGACTCGAAAGGTTTCTTAGAAAAATCTTTTGTGTTATTTGTTTTTTAAATTAATTTACGTTTGGTGAATTTTTTATAAAAATAGTTTTATAAAGACATAACTTTAAGAAATTTAAATAACACTTCTTCCTTGATTCACAACTGTTGAATGATGTTATTATATAATTTCTATATAATCATGATGTTTTCTGCTCGAAATCTCCGTTTAACTGGTCATATATTTAAAAATAATCTTGATTTTCCTCAATCACATTAGATAGGTTTCCTAACTTCATTAGCACAATAAGTAATATCCAAATTTTTGGACTGAAGGGACAGTTAAGAATAATAACATCGAGTAAAGGCAACAATATTTTCACTACATGCTTCAAGAGAAAGAATAAATTTAAAATCCCTAATTGTGCTTGAATCCCAATTGCGGAAAATTGATAGTTATTCCATCCCATTTCTCTACATTATCAATTATTTAATCAAATAACTCAATCAATAAAGATAATTTTCTTTGGCAAGATGAACTAAGGCAAGACATGATAACTTTGTACGTCTGTGCAGGGTTTTTATTCTTTTCTAAATGCTTAGGTTTTTTCAAGCTTGTACATACTAACGTCAGCTTATTTAATTATTATTATTCTTATTATTATATTATTATTATTATTATTATTATATTATTATTTATATTATTATTAATTTATTATTATTATTATTATTATATATATATATTATATAATATATATATATATATATTATAATATATAATATATATATAATATAATATATATATATAATTATCATATATAATATATAGCGACGATCTTGAAATACGTTGAGTATACGAGTGGAAAATCTGGGTGTCATGCTATTGCGTACAAGCTTTGTTCGTCCTTCGTATTATAATAGGGCATATTCACCCGTAAGACGGCGGTCGCTGCGGGGAGATATTTTAATGCTCCAATGAGAAACGTCATGCTAGATTAGTTTTAATATAGTTGTTGAATATTGAAGAATTTTAAAATGAATTTAAGATTTTAACACCATAACTTGGCGTAATTTTGTTTCCTGTTCTTTATTATTAGTTTGTAAGCATTTTTTTATATAATAAGAATTTAGCAAAATTCTATATTTCTTTGGTCATGCTCAGCATGACTTGCATGCCCTGAATGCACGCTATCATCATCCATTACTATAATGTATATATATATAATATATTATATATATATAGTATATATATATATATAATATATATGTATATATACTAATGTATATATATATAATATATATATATATATATATATATATATCATATAGTAATTTATATATATATATTTAATTAATATAATATATATATATATAATATATATATATATATATATATAATATAATATATATATATATATTATATATATATATATCTAAATATTATATATATATATAGAAAATATAAATACTATAATATATAATAGTATATGTACAACTTATTGACAGTTAGTAGCAGAGGAAAAAAAGAGGAAGTCTACTGTCTATGCTTTTATTTCTAGGATTATTAAAAAAATGGACGCAAAAATAATGTCAATGTTCAGAAATGATTAATAGTTCATATCAAGTATTAAGTTAACACAATAGCTCCTGTTTTTAATAGATAATATCGAGCCGTTTCAATATAATAGCACTTATAACCTTTTTTTCTATAATTTGGGTCAACATTTTTAAACAACTCGACTTCACAGTTTTTTAACACGATTTACATAGATTAGTGCACCAATATTTCTAGTTTATAACCTAATATTTCCGACTGCAAACATGCCGGTCTTTGACACATCCCTTTCTCTTTGTGCTGCGGGATCTAATTAAATTCCCTTCACCTCTCGGCACTCCTTCTTTGATCGTCACCTCGTACTCACTCTTACATTATTTGAAAGTGCCACACCAAAAAATCCATATTTTTCTACAACAGACAAAATGACAAATAATTAGTTTGGTGTACAGAACCCTTTTGAGTAGTGTTTACAGGTGTATATAGCAGGTATACATAGTTATAGTGAGAATATGGAATCCTGCTCTCACATGTGGTGATTTTCGGAGTGAGGGAATCGTTTGAAAGAATCAATCGATTTCCCCTTGGCCCCCTCAATCACAGTGGTCGAAGAAAACAAACAATTTTTTTTGAATGGTAATTTGGCACTATTATAAAGAAATACAAAATTCTACTTCTACAATACACCATTATAAAATATATAGGCATACCTCCTTAATCCCCGCCAGGCGGGGTCTGACTCTCTCTCTCTCTGGTCGGTAATGTCATTAAGGTTAAAAATCATAGTTATCTGCCGAATCCATTCTAGGGCATCAAATTCGTTGAGGTGGGGGATGGCGTTGAGAGGGGGACTCTTCTTCCTTTTCTTTCTCCCTAAGAGGGTGGGGGAAGGTGACTCCTCAACCATTTCGCTGCTTCGTGCTCTTCTTGGATTTCGCTTTCAGATTCTGTTTCATAGTGAGATGAGTCGTTTTCTTCATCTACACCTTCGGTCGGAGGGACTACTTCGGGGGGTGGTTGGTGGGGTCTTAATGTTCGAGATCGCGTCACAATAGCCAAATTTGTTCTCTTGGTTTGAACCGTGGGTGACTTTCTTTTTTGGCTGGGCATTTTTAGCGTTTTTTTTTTCTCTCGGGATTTGGGATTGATTTTTTCTTTTACCTTATTTAGGGGAAAATTTTTTATGCCTATAGCCACAGTATTGTTCTTTTTTCACTAATCTTTTTCGGGGAATTTGAACTTTTTTTTTTTTTTTTTTTTTTTTTTTTTTTTTTTTTTCGTTTTGACCGGCACTTTTTCCACTTCACTGTTTCTCTCACTTTGGTTTTAATTATGAACTGTTTGGATTTCCCTGTTTTAGATTATTTATTTAATTGATTTTGTTAATGTTTGTTTTTCACTTTACATTTGTATATAAGACTGTTGTTTGTTCGTTTGTCACTCTAAGGTTCATCATTTCATGTACTAAACTATCACAGTTAGGTACAGAGGATAAAAAGAGAAAGTTACTTCTTATCTTTATTTCTTAAGATTGATTAAATTAAATGGGGCAAAAATAATGTCAATGGTTCAAAATGATTAATAGTTCATTTCAAGTAATTAAGTACACAAGAGCTGTTTCTCTCAGTAATAACTGGAGGGTTATATATAATAGCATCTTATAAACCCTTTTTTCTATGAATTAGGTCAAAATTTTTAAAACAATCTTTTTTAAAATTTTAACAAGATTTACATTAGATTAGTGCAGCAATATTTCTTAGTTAAAACCTAATTTTCCGGCTTTGAAAGTGCCAGTCTTTGACACATTCCTTTCTCTTTGCTGCGGGATACTAACTGACTTCTTCCTCTGAAATTCCCTCACTCTTGGCACTCCTTCCTTGAGCGTCACCCTTCGTGACTCACTCTTACATTATTTGAAAGTGCCACACAAAAAGAATCGTTAAGTTTTTTTTTGCACAATAAAAATAACAGTTAAAGTTTGGTGTACAGGAAACCCTTTTGAGTAGTGTTTACAGGTGTATATAGCAGGTATACATAGTTATAGTGAGAGTAGGGAATCCTGTTCTCATATATTGACTATATATATATATATATATATATATATAATATTATATATATTATATATATATATATATATAAAATATATTAAAATATATACAACAATATATATTATATATATAATATATATAGATATAGATAAATATATATAGGGATGGGCAGTATCTAGATACATGGATCGCTACGTATCGACGGATACAATTGTATCGATTATCGTATCCGCTTAGGACAATTCCTAAATGGTATCGAGTATCGAGTATTCGCTTTATGCATTTTTCTATAGATGTATCGAAAAAATCGATAATCGAGATACTCGATACATTTTCCAAAAATATTATTCCCCAAAGATAATAGTATATATATATTATCTAATATAATAATTATATATTATTATTATATATATAATGATATAGATATAACGTATATATATATAATATTAATATAATATATATATACTCTGTATCCCAGAAGAGGAAAAAGAGACGGTTCATGGAAATGTTGGAGAATGTGGAGGACGAAGACGTAAGAAGAGAGGAGGATGTATTGTGGCTTGCATTGAAGATGACAGTTTATGAAAATGAGATAAGAAATAATTGAAGGAGAGACTGTGGATAAATATCTGTGTTTAGGAGGGAATGAAGACATGAGTAGCTTTTTCCAATAGGGGACTCACATAGGTTCGCAGGATATAGAATGGAGCGCAATATCACTGAAAGAAATCAATCAGAAGATCTATTATAGGGACTATTACTAAGCATTCGTATTATATTAGGCTAATAAGGGTTGTGAAAGTGATACCTGGAGCAAGTAATAAATGGACTCTTGGATCATAAAATTGTTGGTGACGGATCTGGAGGTGGAGACAGAAAAGATATCAGAAAAAGGAAAAGAAGAAAAAAAAATAGTGATTGTTGCCCGTTCAATGACAGAGGAGTATTGACAAGGGGGAAAAAAGGAAGATATTGAAAAAAATAAGCGAGGACCGAGAACAATTAGAAGGAGTTGGAGAGATTGTGCGAGAAGATTACAAGAACTTAAGTACAATTTTAGACATTAATGAGTTAAAGATGGGTTAGGAAGGAAGAGAAGCACCTAAGGGGGAAATAGAGGCAGAGGTTTGAGCGTAGAGTTCAGCTTTACCAGAAAGAATAAAGGGCAATTGTGCTACGGAAGACAAAAGCGGAGGCAAGAAGATGAAGCCCAGAAGCAGTTAATTTATTTTGTAAAGTTTCAGAAGGAGAGAAGCGGAAAAAAATGATGGAAGATGTGAGGGCAGTAAGGAAGAATATATTTTTTAGAATGGACAAAAAAAGTACGCTAGAGGGATCAAAGACGGAAATTATTGCAATAATCAAGGGATAAGCAAGGAGAAGTTTTTGGTGAGATCAATAAACATAAACCGTACACCTCGAATATTTCATGAGAAACTGATATAATGGTCTGGTGAAAAACCAGCAACGGTTCTTGGAAGTGAGAGGGTGAGGACGAGAAGTGGAAGGGATCCACTATGGAGGAGTTGGAGGTGGCCCTGAAAGAAATGAAGAACGGTAAGGCAGCCAGGGGAGATGGATAACCCATAGAACTAATAAAAGAGGGGAGAGAGAAAATGAAGAAGTAATTCTGAATTGTCCAAAGGTGGGTGTTGGAGCGGAGGGCGAAGTACCAGAAGGTGGGGGGAAAATCAATCATAGTTCCAATACGTAAAGGAAAAGGAGATACAGAAGGAGACTGTAAAAAAAAACTACAGGGGAATTTCCTTGTTGGATCACTTGGAAAAAAACATATGAGAGAATATTAGAAGAGAGGGAGTGAAAATGGTAGTAGAGCCTAGACTGGGTGAAGAGCAGCACTGTATAAGAAAGAACAGAAGCATGACGGGATCTTCTTGTTCGTCTGAGAATTAGAGGTTTGAAAAGTTTTCTATGGGAAGTATAATATAAACGAGACATATACTTTCAAATCTGAAGGAAAGCTCTGATTGAGGCCGCCAGGGAGAGGACATATGGAGAGCGCTAGAGAAAGAATATGCAGTAGATAAAAAGTTGAAAGAGAGACTTGAATGATTTGTATAAGAATAGTAAATGCCAATGAAAGAACACTATTGAGAATAGGGAATGTTTGGGGTGAGAACTGGAGATCCGTCAAACAGGCGAAAAGCGTTGTTGTGGCCAAATTTTGTTGTATCATATCTGGATGTGTATTGATAAGGAGGATGTCGTAGAGAGATATAGGAGATTTGGAACGGTGATATTTCTGGCCATACGCGGAAATGACTTGGCTATCTGCTGGAGCGAAAGGGAGATTAGGCTGTGAGAGAGGTGGTGACATGTTTTTAAATAAGCTCTAGAGAGCCGGTTCTGACATATGAACACAGCGAAAGCAGAGATCATGGTGATTAGTAGAGAAGAAGGAGGGGGAGAGCTGAGAATGGATGTGAAAGGGACTGAGGTATAGATGGTTAAGAAATGTAAATACTTGGGTGAAGTATTTGGAAGAGGATTAGGAAATGTACAGGAGATAACAAGTAGTATAACAAGGAGATAACAAGTAGGATAATGACGGGAAGCCTGTATAAGATTGGGTTGTACACCAACTGAAGAGAATAGGAACAAATGAGTGTGGAGTGATTCAATTGGGGAATTCGGTTGGTGTTAACACCTATTCTATTATATAGGGCTAAGACAAAGAGTATGACCACAAGAGAGGATAGTAGAAAAAAGTAGGCAGAATACGTTATAAGAGCCATAGTTGGAAAGACTAGAAGAGACAGACAAAGAAACGAAGAATGGGGGACTAGGTTCGGAGTGAAAAAGTCTGATATTAAGATTAAGGTGGGATGCAGCCAGATTGAGTGGTGGGAATAGCCTGGGAGAAGGATGACAGGAGGAGAGTTGGCCAAAGGGAGATGGGGGCTGAGGACCGGAGAGAACAAGACCACAGAGGAAAGGATGGGAGAGCTCGGTATGTGAGGACTCATTGAAAAGAGAAATTGAATGCCGGCCAGATGCTGGACTGAGTAAAGAGGGGAATCCACTGGATTGATGGAGAAGAGCGCTGGACCCGCTGGCGATCTTGGACCCTTCCGGGCGTGCGGTTGTAAGTGTAAAATATTAATATATATATATATATAAAATATATATATAAAAATATAATATATAATATATATTAAATAAGAAGATATAATATAGATATATATCTATACTATATATATATATATATATATATATATATATAAAAGATAAATACTTATAACTCAAATGAACTCAATTGTTTCTTATTGACTCTTTTTGCGAAATTCAGGTTTTTGATAAAAAATCATGCGAGCTGCTTTTACGGGTAATCACCTGAAGGTATGTCGTGAGACATTCTGGAAAACTATTATCAAAGGGTGTTTAGCAAATAGGTTTCGGAAAGTTTCTCAATTTAGTTATTTATGCGATGAAATATGGATATAACAATAACGCTGTCTAGTATTCAATCCGAAAGATTCAAGTCTTATAGTGGTTGATCAATTAACAGCAACTTCATCTACGTGCAATGACCCGAAATGAGTAAAGAAATGCTGAGTGTGATTTTAATTAATAACAGACCCCGCCGAGAAAATGAGCCCATTAATGCGACTATGGAAGAATGTATGCCAGTTTCTGAAAGTAATGTCCGATGACTTTTTTAGGATTATAGAAAAATCAATGGCACTACCACGGAATACAAAGCAAAAAATTTAGACCGGGAATGGACCGCGTTTCTTAAATTATTTTGCGAATCAAAATCTTTCATGGGATCTCTACGCCAGTTTCCTAGTTTTTTTGCAGTTAAAAAAAAAAAAAAAAAAAAATACACCACGCCCGATTCCAGTCATCAGCACCAGTAGAAAGACTCTTCATTTGGCAGCAGGTCATATTCACTCTCCTAAAAGAGGAAATCGATTGATGAATCTTTAACAGTTTTTGGTATTTTTAAAAGGAAATTCAGCGTATGATCAAAATCAGGTTTTCCTGACCATTTTACTATCTCATCATTTTCTCTACAATTGTAGAGCTTATATTATAATAATACTACTACTATATATCATATATACTATATACATAATAAATTATTATTTATAATATTATATACTATTACGATAATTATATAATATAATATATACTATTATATATAATATAATATAATTATATTATATTAATATATACTCTATATATATATTATATATTTCTTTCTTTCTGTTCTTCCACCTTCCTCTTTGCGCCAAAGTATTGGGGGGTTAAGGTGCTGTTCAGCTCGGAAAAAACAAGCAGGAGGAGAACATGACAAACCGTCGAAATGAAAGCCCAGCCTTAGCCGCCCCCTCTGTACCATTAATTAAGGAAAACCTCGTCACAGACAGAAAAAATCCACCCATAGAGCATCATAGAGCTTCACGGGACCCTCACTATGGTAATCGTCAAATGTAAAGGTTCATCCCCCTGAGCATGTGGGCCACAACCATGCCCCCACATACAAAACCCCGCCATTCATCTTGTTAATTATGCACCTTTATTCGCGCCTCTGCCAAACCACATTGCTCTCCTTCAGGAATTCGTTCACCGACTCAATCCAATTTCTCTTCGGTCTCCCAGCCGGTCGGTTTCCCAACACAACTCACCACTATACATCGCCTTAACCAACCTACTATCCTTCATCCTTTTCCACATGAACCAAACCGATCTTCAACATTACTTCATTTATTTCTCTCATTTTACCCCTTTCTTCACACCACACCACTCTCTAATACGTTTCATTCCTCATCTGGATCAAAAATTATTTCTTCTACACCTAGCACACCCTAAGATTGTCCATCTGAACACATGGAACTTTAGATCTATATTCGAATTTGAAGAATATATACTATATATATATATATATATATTATTATTATTAATATCTATTATATATATATATATATATATATCATATATACTATAATTATATATATATTATATATATATTATATATTAATATGATCTGTCCAGGGTAGTAGGCGTCTCAGTATGTTGCCATCCCTCAATCATTTCAGGAAAAAATTTTCTAAGTTCAAAAATATTTCAAAGGTACGACCATTCAGAGTTAAGGTTTTGTAAGGAAAACTCTTGCTGTTAGGTGCTGCTACAGCTTGATCTCCAGAACGCTGTGCACTAAAGATTTTCCTTAAAAAACTGAACTTTTCAGAAACTTAAATTTTTTTGCACTTAGAAATTTTTTCTGAAAATATTTAGATCAAATAGTAATATTACCATTATATATATATTATATATAATACTAACTATAATATAGTATATTAATATAAGTATGTAAGATTGCTGTACTTTGATAACTACTCGTGCGTATACATCGGGCTCCTAATCAGTCTATTATATATAGGAACTTGGTCCTTTAAAAGGATGTTAAATTAACCGATATATATCGAAAGAACAATGTAATCGATTATTTTTTCGATTATTTCAAGGCAATAGTGGCGTGAGAGTTGCCAAGAACAGTTTTTTTTTTTAACTAAAGGATACCCCAAGATTAAATAGCAAAGATGGAAAGTGTAGGGTCTCTCGCCTCAGCGGGGGACCGACGGGGGGACTTGGTCCCCCTCTTGTCCCTCCGTCGGCTCGGAAGCCCCCTTAAAATATATAAAAAAAAAAATTTAGAAAAAATTAACATAAGAAATTTACATGATAAAAAAAAAACAACTTGGATGGAAAGCTTTCGCGATCTGTCATTGGAGTTTTAGCTTAACACGTGACACTGCAGGACTGCACGAGCAGAGTTCTGGATTGTCGATATTATTTCACTTTATGTAACTTCCTTTAATAGGATAAGTGCTATATATTTATATAATATAGTATATATATAATATATATATATATATATTATATATAATATATATATATATATATATAATATAATATATATATTATATAATAAATATATATATATATATATTATATAATAGAAATATATAATATATATAATATATTATTCATATTATTATTATATATATATATATATAAATATATATTATATATATATATACCTATATAATAGATATATATTTATATATACTATATATATATATATATAATATACTATATTTTAGAATTAATTTATATGGTGCTTGATATGATATATATATAATATATAATATATAATATACTATATATATATATATTGGGCAGAATTCTATGGCACTTGTTCTTCTGTATTTCTTATTTGTTAGTATGTTCTCTAACTTTGTATAACATGTAATTGGTTTTATTTTTGTTAAAAAACTGGTTAAATCATATATTAAAACCTTACCGACACAAAATGTTCTAATCCGTGTATACAATGTTTACAAAAGCGCTTTATGAGGAAATGTAATAACTAATTTGTACAAGATTGGCTATTGTGCTTATCAGTTCTATGATTTGTAGCCGACATTAGAAAACTTCTTAATGTACAATTAACAAACCTTACGACCTTAAAGTATTTAGATATAGATAACTTAACGTATATTTTATAATCTTTACAATCTTAAAGTATCTAGATGCATGTATCGGCGATACATGTATCGAATCGGTATCGCCAAAAAGGTAAGGCAAGTATCGCTGTATCGTATCGCTAAGCAATTTTTGTGTATCCTGTATCAGTTATGCTCAGCAAATTTTGTATCGATGCCCAAAATTCGCATTGCCTATTCACTGTATGTATATTATAATATATATATATATATATATATATATATATATATTATATATTATATATATATATATATATATATATATATATATTATATATAACATAATATATATATATATATATAATATAATATATAATATAGAAATTTATATATATTATATATATATATATATATATATATATATATATATTTTATAATGAAATACTACATGAATTCATTTCCATTTCAGTATCCTTTATATCTCAAATGATCAAAATAAGGTAAAATATGATTTTTTTTTTGTACAAGATATGGATTTAATTAATACAATCTGAGATTTGTTTAAATATCTGAACTTTGTGTTTTATATTTGCCCATCATTTCTTTCTATTTCCTGGAGAAACGTAAGTAGATACATTCTTTTGTTTTACTATTTTAGGCTTTCCTACACCTAGATTTTTTGGAAGAAAGCGGTCTTCGCATTTAGCTCCTTAGCTCTCCAATTCCTATTCCAAATAATTTGTTACCTCCTTTGGAGGTAAGTTCAAATTTTTTTAAAAGTTATATTATATCTGAAAAATAAAATTATTATTAGTAATAATGAAATACATCATAGTAAATATTCTAATTATGTATATTTTTGTTAGGAACTAGGTAGGGATCCTAAATTGAAGTCATTAATGGATCATCCTTAACTTACCAGAAAAGACTATCAACGATTATCAATGTTTGACTCTTGATTATACAGTTATTTGACACAATTTTTGAAACTGAGTAGTACCATAGTTGCAGTGACTTAGTTATTAAATGATGTTAAAGTTAGTTCAATAACTGTGCTGCTTAAGTTTCCTAAAATTTAAAGACAAACTGATACCTTATCTTCCAGTCAGATAAACTTTTCTTTTATATATATTTTTTTGTGTTTGAAGGATAAGGTTCTAAGAATTAAAGTGAAATACACACTTCCCTAAAACTATGAAAACAAAAGTTATAAATAGAGGGCATACCAAGTGGTATATTAATTAATGGTGAAAAGCTAAATTTAAACAATTGAAGGCCAAGTCTTGTAAATGTAATTTTATTTATATATTGGTGTAAAGTGTTTTATATGTGCATGTGTGTATACACATATGTATGTATATTCTTATGCTTAAATAAAACCGTAATATTAGGTATATATATATATATATATATATTTTTTTTACATGTTGAGTGTTACAAGGAAAAACCATTTAAAAGAAACAAAGCTTTGTTTTAGATTATTGGAAGAGATTCTTTTGGTACTGGTATGTATGAGTACCATGCTGTAATGATTTTTTTTAAATATAAATAAAAATGCATATAATTGTTATCTAATAAATAAATAAAAAGAATAAAATTACTATAAACAAAATTTATATCAATCAACAATAATATATCAATTTTAAACAAATAAGTTCAAACTTACATACATCTCGCTTTTATTCCCAAGCTTCTATACTTTACTTTTATAATTTATTACACACGGTTCATCCTTTGGCGAAAGTACCCTTTGAAAAATCTCAACAAGTTTCAATGTAGGCTGCATCCGCAATGGTCCATTAAAAGATTTTACTTTTTGGTTTTGCCAAAGGTAATATTCAAACCTTATAATTGTCTTTATGCTGTCTTTTACTTAATCGCCACTTTTGCATCCACTTAACTCCTCTTATATTGTGTTTTCATTGTCTGAATAAATATTGATAAGCTTCCAGTCCTCAACCTACAATAAGAAGAAACACAAAGCTTCAGAAGAGGTTAGCCCTGGGCTTATGGAAAACCCTCTACAGGACCTTGTAAGTCTTTACTTTACTGTAATTATTATTTAATTTATTTAGACATTTTAATGGTAGCAGAGTGTAGTTGCTAATTACTAACCTTCTTAGGCTCTAATACGCTACCTGTTTCTTTTTTTCCTGTATTTTTGTTTATTTTCATTCTTTTTCTACATAAAGTTCTGGTTTTAGTACCAATAACCCTTCTCCAGAAATTGTTCTTAAATCAAAATGGCGGTGACTATTGTCTCACTAACAGTCGTCCCATATATTTTATAATAACTTTAATCATGAACAGCCAGAATCAACAAGCCAGACACTCCACAGAAGAGGAGAACTGTAACGATGGTATTGAGCAGACTGGGGTTGAGATTTCATTGGAGGAAATTATTATATCCACAAATTCTCACCCAGTCAGTACTGCCCCATCATCTCCTATGACTACCACAGTCACTACGATACAATCCGACCCTTATCGGATGTATCCTTACAACCGCCCTTATTACACATATTCTATGTCTCACTCCCCAATAAATCCAACACCACCAGTCTCAGCGGTAGGGTTAAATGACCAAAAACCAGTATTTCCTGGTATGCCTCCAAGTTCGACACATACTGTTCCGCCTCCTAGTTCTGGCTTCCACCCCAACAAAATCTTCCTTCACAAGACGCAGCTGGTCAACCATTCCCTCCTTTTATACCACCTATGGAACATTCAACAGATCCATTTCGGTGGATGCAGATTCTGTTTTACCAGAATCAGCAGATGATGATTTCCATGATGTCGCAACAACAAAAGCGACCAGAAAGAATGGTTCCCATTGGTAAGTACTCACTAGCCAGGGGGCAGCCTTTTCCACATAATTTTACAGAACAAGTTTTAAAATAAATACAATAATCCTTAAAGACCTCGATGTTTATCATTTTCCTCTTTAATGTAACAAAATATCATTCTCTATTTGAAATCGCTGATTGTTAAATAACACTGGTTACACCTCTTTCAAGGAATCACTTATTGAGTGGTACCATACCAAACGAAGGGATAAGATGAAGAGCGATCTAAGTCAATTCACAAACGCTACTTTATCCCCTTCAGAAACCATTCCCTTGTTTGCTATACGGTTGCTGGGGTTAGCACAGAGAGCTTTTCCTGAATCTAATGTTAAAGAAATGAGGATGGTGCAGAAGCTAATTGCAAGTTTATCATTGCCCGTCCAACAGTCAGTAAACAATGCCATAACCGTTTGTGATTGTCTACGGACGATTCTAACTTATCATGGGAAAAATTGGTGAAGCTAATCACCCAACATAGCAAAAACTGTAGTGGTGACTCCCAATCAGTAGCGGAAGCCACAACCCCTTCTACGGTAACCGAGGGTGATCCCATTTTGTTGCCTGAAGTTATTGACTTAACAATAGCTCACCCGAATACAAGGCCTATGCCTTACATCCCTATACCAACACAAGAATACTATGGTCGAGTGCAATGCCATCACAAAATACAATGTCATGATCATGCGCTTGTCCAAGAATATCGGGAAACTTTTCATCAGGATACTTTCCATCTTCCTCTAACCCTTCCCATATACAACCTGCTTCTGGGTTCACTCTCGATGCTTCCGGCAAAACCAGGGAAGTCGCTCAAAAATCTCAACCACCACGTAGTTCACATCCAGGAAAACCTCCAGATTCTCGCCCAGGTCCAAGACCTCAACAAACAAATTCGAATAACTCTATAAACTCAAATAGATTATCTACCAACACTGATCAAAATCGACCACAACAGTGGTGGGCTGGAGCGCCTTCTTCTATTTATTGTACGTATTGCAAAAGATCCGGTCATGATGTGCGGGATTGTACCTCTAGACCTTTCTGTCAACATTGTGGAAAGAGAGGCCACACGTACAAGGACTGTTACTCCCGACAAAACAAATGCCTTCATTGTCAAGAGAAAGGGCATGTAATTAACAATTGTCCTGCAAGGAAGCCAAAACAGCAGTCCTATGACATGATCATAAAGTGTCCCATTTGCCAGGGAAGTCACTTGGGCATCTATTGTCCTCAGAACAACCATAACCAGGGAAACTGAATGTCTCCGTGAATAACGGCCTGTCCATGGAGACACCTTTAGAATCACTACCCCAAAGATTACCACGTGAACGTACAAGGATTGAAGGGTCACAGTCTTTGCACTACAAAGTTGATAATGAAGACCAATTGGTCTCCCCAGTTGTTGATGACAATGTTCCTGATTATGACATCAAAAATGTTCGTTTGCTTTCTAATCCCATATCTGAGACTGTGGAGTTTGATCCTAATTTAAGCTCTTTTGATGGAAATATTTCTGGTTCTAATACAGTCACAAATCATTAAAACTTAATCTCCCTTGACAATAATTCTGATTCTGTCCCAGTTTATGACAATTTACATTCGTTTCCCATAGACAATAACTTTGGTTCTGCTGATCCAGATCAAGTTGTCTCTCCTTCTTCTAATTCTCACAATTTAAACTCTCTAGCGATCCCTTTTTCAGAAGGCTCTAATACATGTAAAAAATTTACATGTACCCCCGGAAGAATCTCTACTGTGAAGTGTACAAATACCTCACACTATTGACAAAAAATCTTTTAATGAGTTGGTTAACACAGGAGCATCTATGAGTATTATTACCTCCACAACGTATGCTTCATTAAATTTTGAAAAATACCCATTGCATGCCACTGAATATACTGGTGTCAGTGGGATAGGACAAATTGTGTATGATGTATTGGGAGCTATAACCATCCCTTTACAGCTCTCGAAAAACTATATCACTCAGCCAATTACTTTCATTGTGGTTGATGATCAGGTCACATCTTACGATATGATCATTGGGTTTGACCTCTTGAGATTTGAGAATTTATTACTTGACTTAGCAACTAAGGAAGTAATAATTAGACATCCGAATAACACCCTCTCTATTATTACTCGAGATATACGACTAATGAATGATCAGGAGAAAAATGTGGAGCTTGCCAGAGATGTAACTCTACTCCCAAATACTTGTACACCAGTTCCAATTCTTCTTCCTGATTTTTCTAACTCGGGTTCTCTAGATTCTTCCATTTTACTATTTACCCCCTTTGAACACAATCGATTTACGATGGATGATGCTGTTTTTACTTCTCCATCGTCTACTACTCCCTTGATTCAAATCTTTTGTTACAACCCCTCTGATAAAACCCTCAAATTACGACGAGGTTATTCTCCAGGTGTGGTCTCTGTACTTTCTGTAAGTACCCATATCCCAATTCCGGTGAATATAGTGGAGCTGATTCAACAACCCCAAAACATATATGAGGAGTGGATGCCTGACACCTTACAAGATGCTTTTAAATTAGATGCTACTGACCTCTCTGAAGAGCAAAAATCTCAACTTATTCAACTCTTGCTCAAATATCCCGACGCCCTAAGTCTGGGTGACGCGGATGTGGGCTGTACAAGCCTTTTAAAACATAACTGTTCCTATTCGAAGACTCCAGGGTCCTATTTTATATGAGGTAGAAGAGGTTTGTAGGCAACATGAGGCTGACGGCATTATTAGAAGATCTTTTTCTCCATATTCAGCACCTGTTGTGCCTATTCGAAATACCTGATGGAGATTTACGCCTTTGTATTGATAACAGAAAACTAAATGAGGTCACTTAAGGCGATTCTTTCCCTATTCCCAACCTGATTGATACCTTATTCAGCTTACAAGGTATGCAGTACTTCTCCACCATCGACCTGATTAAAGGTTATTATCAGGTTGAAATGGAAGCGAGTAGCATTGAGAAAACTGCCTTCTCCAGTCCTTTGGCGCACTTGGAATTTCTGCGTATGCCTTTTGGAGATAAAAATGGACCTGCCACTTTTCAACGGGCTATGAGGTTAGCGTTGTGCCATATACTTTGGCAAAATGTCATGGTATATTTGGATGACGTTCTTATCATCAGCGAATCTTTCGAGAAGCATCTATCTATTCTTGAAGACGTCTTAATAGCTTTCCGAGTGGCCGGTTTTAAACTCAACCCTTCCAAAACCAATTTGCTACACCGGGAAGTCAAATTCTTGGGTCATGTAGTCTCCAATAAGGGCATGAAACCGCTCGAGAAAAACCTAAAAGGTGTGCGTGATTTTCCTGTCCCAAAAACGGTGCGTCATGTACGGCAGTTCATGGGGCTCGTTAACTTCTATTGCCGCCACATTCCACATTGTTTGGTGATGGCAAAACCTCTATTTGATCTCCTTAAATGTACAAAGACCATCCAGTGGACTGACAAATGTCAATCTGCTTTTGACCAATTGAAGCAGATATTAACCTCACCTCCATTACTATCATATCCGGATCGTTCTCCCAAAGCTCATCCATTATTTCTACACACCGACGCCTCAGGTGTAGGTGCTGGCGCTTGTCTAAGCCAAATTCAAGGTGAAGGCGATGATGAGAGAGAAAAACCTATAGCTTATATCTCCACGGTATTCTCTAAAGCGCAAAGGGGATATAGTACCACTGAGCGGGAGGTGGCTGCCATTCGGTGGGCAGTGCGATCCCTCAAACCTTTCCTGTATGGGATAAAGGTAATCATTTTTACGGACCATCAGCCTCTATTATATCTACCAAATATGCCTTTGGTTAACCAACGAGTAGCTCGTACTTTGGAGGAGCTCAACGATCTTAATTATGAGCTGCATTATCTACCGGGCAAGGATAATGTGGTCGCGGATGTTTTATCCAGGATCCCAATTGAACTCAAGATCGAGCAAACTCCAACTAATTACATTGTTGAGCTTCCAGGGGGGGGGGGTTTGGTGAAATTAAGGTCCCAGGAGGTGGAGATTCTTTATTTCAATGCTTCTCATATTATCTCAATAATAACTTTTGATTTTCATCTGTCTCTACGGGCTGAAATAGTTTCCGAATTAATTAACAATCGAGAGAAATATCTACCTACGGGTAGGGAATCTATCCACATTCTCAAACAACTTCAACTCACGAAATATCGAGGGCAATTGCCATTCGTTCACAGCATCGAGGCTTTTGCTTACCTTTATCGAACCATGGTGCTGGTCTATTATGGGAAAGAACATCCACTGCACTATGGCAAATCCACATTTGAAGACGTGTGTTGCCTATTTTGTTTGAGTGGCATTCACTACAACCTCCTTACTTCCATGAAGAATAAATTACCGGAGTCTGCCACCAAAGCATTAGCTGATAATCAGTTGCCAGTACCACAACTCACTTCTATTATACATCATACACTTCTTCTGGATTCTCTTTCGGAATTATCTAATCCCAATAGTACTCCTCTTTTGTCTGACGGTTTAGCTGAATCTGGTGGGGAGGACGATGAAATGGAAACCGGGCCTAAGTTGCTTTTTCTTAACAACTTTTCCATGATATTAAACTCCCAGGATTCAGTGGAGATTTTAATGTCTCATATAACTAACTGTCAACTCCAGGGCCCCATCTTAAAACGACTAAACCGAGCTGTTACTCAAAATCAACCTCTTCAGGGTCCATTAAATCTGTTTAATTATTCGCGAAACTCTCTCTCTCTCTCTCTCTCTCTCTCTCTCTCTCTCTCTCTCTATATATACTCACTCTATATATATATATTATATATATATAATATATATATATATAATATATATATATATATATATATATATATATATATATATATATATATATATTTATATATATATTTAATGGTCTTCTTCTCCATCGTACCCGAAATAACCAATATTATTACGTGGTATCCTTTCAATTTGCAGTACAGGTGGCTATCATTAACCACCATGCATTTGTGCATATAGGACAACGTAAACTCTATGCTATGCTGGAACAGATAGTGTGGCACCCAAAGATGCGAGATATTTGTCACGATATCTCCATGTCTTGTCATATTTGCCAACTTGCAAAGGTGTCCAACATTTACCATGCACCTCCTAAGATAAAAATTAACACTATATACCCTTTTGAATTAACTACTGTTGATTTACTCCAACTTCCAAAATCTAGTCGGGGTAATAATTATGCTCAAATTTTTATCGATCACTATTGCAAGTGGGTGACCGCTGTTCCAATTAAAACCAAGCATACATCTATAGTAACCTCTGCTTTACGTATTATTATCTCATATCTACCGGTTGTTCCGTCACGAATGTTGTTCGATAATGCACGTGAATTTCGCGAGCCGGAATTTGAGAATCTCTTAACCTCTCTAAACATAAAGCATATATACACCACCCCTTACACTCCGTCATCTAATGGTATCAGAGCGAGTAAATCGTACTCTAATACAGTACCTCAGGGTCTCATTGAAAGATTCAACACATTGGGATGAACAATTGCCTCAAGTGATTTCAACTTAGAATCACTTGACTCACTCTGAGACGGGAAAGTTATTTTTCAAGAAGCTCATGATACTTGTCCGCAACTTCCTTGGACCCAGTTCAACAAGTACTGGGATGAAGGTCACCCAAATTATCAACCTTTCACCTTGGACCAATTGGTAGCTCTCCGCGTACAGTTGCCTGGAGATCTTACCCTTAATAAATTCAAAGACCGTTACCAAGGCCCATTAAAAATTGTTCCGAGTAAATCCAAACAACGTGAATTATATCGCTGAAGTACCCGAGACGGGGCGATTGTATAGGGTTCACCATCGTCAACTCAAAAAGTGGAATTTCCCATCTTCATATTTAAGAGATCATCCCCTATGCAAACAACTAACGAGACCTTATACTGAGGATATTCAGTCAGTCCCCACAACTGATGTTCCGGAGCCTGAGCTGCTACACGAACCATTGTCCCCCGCGATTGATAATGTCCCTGATTTGTGGGACTTTGATAATGATGACGAGGAATTCCTCGGATTTCCTGTGTCTGGTGGAAATACACCAGACTCCGTAAAATATTTGGTCGATGGTCTCAGGTTCTCTGAACAATTTCTAGAAATGTTAACATGTTCCGAGATGGAGAGTTCTGTCTCTCTCTCGTTTCCACAGGTTTCTTCCTACTCTCCGATAAATAATTTATCCTCAATTTGTTTGGGGAACTTATTTGTTTCGCCTGACCAGGGTTCTGTCCCTGATCAGATATCTACAGTTCCATTTCTCTCCAATGTTAAATCACTCCCATTTTCTTCATCAGTTCCCTTACTCACATTCACGTCCCCTGTTTCAGGAGATCGCCCTTCCATTAATGTTTCTAGTCAGCTTAGCATAACTGATCAAAGTCAGCAGTTAGGGCCAATCTTTATGACACAATTGAATGGAAGCTAGTCAATTGTGTCATAAAGATTTAATTTCACATCGCCAAAGTATCTCAGGATCACCCATTTTAAGCACCCCTGTTACTTCTGGTGAAGTTATGTATCATCTTGAAGAAATTCAAGGGCCGGTGACCAACCACACTCCAATTTCCATGTCTTGTGTGACTCCTCCTAAATTGGAATTCACTCCTAGAACCTCGGATCCCAACCTTGAGGCTATTCGAGTGTTTCTGGGTTTAGATGAAACCAATGATGTATCAACCCCATCTGACACTATATTTTTACCTAAGTTGCCAGTTGATACAACAGGCAGGGCCGATCTCTTGTCTATTCGGCAAAGAAATGCACTCATACCTACCATAAACGAAAACATAGCATCTAGAACTCGACAACGAGTATCACAACTTTCTCCAGATGTCCCTTGGGTGCAAAGTCAAGTTCTGGAAAGGAAATCCTACCAGAGAAAAAAAAACAAATAACATTTTTTTTTGGTAAATATAACCCAAATCACACTTTTACCCGGTTCCACCGGTTTGCAACCATTGAATTTGTTACCTCCCGCGGAATCTTCTCCATCAACAGGTTTTCTTAACTCCGTCCATATTTCGGACTGTCTCTAATTCACAGCTTAGGACCAAGAACGTTAAAATGATTTTCTAAATTTTTTTTTTTTTTTTTGCCTTCCGTCCTTCCTCTCATTCCCCAGTTTCCGTCATATGATGGGTGGGGAGGGTTAATATAATGAAATAATTTTATTCTAATAATGAAATACTACATGAATTCATTTCCATTTCAGTATCCTTTATATCTCTAATGATCAAAATAAGGTAAAATATGATTTTTTTTGTATAAGATATGGATATAATTAATACAATCTGAGATTTGTTTAAATATCTGAACTTTGTGTTTTATATTTGCCCATCATTTCTTTCTATTTCCTGGAGAAACGTAAGTAGATACATTCTTTTGTTTTACTATTTTAGGCTTTCCTACACCTAGATTTTTTGGAAGAAAGCGGTCTTCGCATTTAGCTCCTTAGCTCTCCAATTCCTATTCCAAATAATTTGTTACCTCCTTTGGAGGTAAGTTCAAATTTTTTTTTAAAGTTATATTATATCTGAAAAATAAAATTATTATTAGTAATAATGAAATACATCAGAGTAAATATTCTAATTATGTATATTTTTGTTAGGAACTAGGTAGGGATCCTAAATTGAAGTCATTAATGGATCATCCTTAACTTACCAGAAAAGACCATCAACGATTATCAATGTTTGACTCTTGATTATACAGTTATTTGACACAATTTTTGAAACTGAGTAGTACCATAGTTGCAATGACTTAGTTATTAAATGATGTTAAAGTTAGTTCAATAACTGTGCTGCTTAAGTATTCTAAAATTTAAAGACAACCTAATGCCTTATCTTCCAGTCAGATAAACTTTTCTTTTATACATTTTTTTTTGTGTTTGAAGGATAAGGTTCTAAGAATTAAAGTGAAATACACACTTCCCTAAAACTATGAAAACAAAAGTTATAAATAGAGGGCATTCCAAGTGGTATATTAATTAATGGTGTAAAGTTAAATTTAAACAATTGATGGCCAAGTCTTGTAAATGTAATTTTATATATATATATTGGTGTAAAGTGTTTTATATGTGTATGTATGTATATTCTTATGCTTAAATAAAACCGTAATATTAGGTATATATATATTTTTTTTTGCATGTTGAGTGTTACAAGGAAAAACCATTTAAAAGAAACAAAGCTTTGTTTTAAATTATTGGAAGAGATTCTTTTGGTACTGGTATGTATGAGTACCATGCTGTAATGATTTTTTTTAAATATAAATAAAAATGTATATAATTGTTATCTAATAAATAAATAAATAAAAAGAATAAAATTACATAAACAATTTATATAAATCATAAATCCTTGGTTTATTAAAAATAAGTTCATACTTACATATCTCCTTATTCCCAAGTTCTATATTTCTTTTTAATTTATTTGACACGTTCATCCTTTGGAAAGTACCCTTTAAATCTAACAAGTTTCATGTGGCTGATGCATGCTCATTAAAGATTTTACTTTGTTTGCTCAAGGTAATTCAAACCTTATATTGCTTTATACTGTTTTACTTAATTGCACTTTTGCATCCAATAACTCCTCTTATATTTTTTCATGTCCTGAATAATATTTGAGCTTCTTCAATCAACCTACAAATAAGCAGAGCTGGGCGCGCCTATAATTTTTTTGAGGGCGCCTGCGCCTATGCGCCTATGTCACCGGACCTAGTGCGCCTAGCGCCTATGCGCCTATATTTTTGTCACATCGGCGCCTATTCGCCTATGCGCCTTTGCGCCTGTGACTTTTCGCCGGCAGGTGGCTGTTTGCTAAATTTATTTGCAAAGTAAAATTTAGTGCGATAATAAAAGCATGCTTTTAAGGAAATTTTAAAACCATTTTATTAAGCTCTTTACTTTTTGAAACTATCACAGACGTATAACTAATATCTACACGTCCTCTTCCTCCTCCATGTCCTTATGGTTCATGTTTTCCTCCAGGAGGTTCAGCACGAGCGCTGAAGAAGTTGAAAATTTTCAGAGCCATAGTTGCCAATTTATTTGTAGTTAAGAACTACTGAACTAGTTATATATATAGTATATATATATATATATTATATATATTATATATATATAGTATATATATAATATATTTATATTTTATATATATTATATATAAGTATATATATATATATATAGTTGATATGTATATAATTTTAACACTGGTTTTTAAAATGACATACGATGTTGTGGCAACAAAATATTTTCCTTTGTGTGCTCAAGGTAATTCAAACCTTATATTGTTTTATGCTGTTTTACTTAATCGCACTTTTGCATCCACTAACTCCTCTTATATTTTTTCATGTCCTGAATAATATTTGAGCGTCAACGCCCAGCCTGCAAATAAGAAAGAAACACAAAGGCTTCAGAAGGGTAGCCCTGGGCTTATTGAAAACCCTCTACAGGACCTTGTAAGTCTTTACTTTACTGTAATTATTATTTAATTTATTTGACATTTTGAATATATATTATATAGCTATAGTTATTATATATATATATAGTATAGTTATATATAATATAATATATAGTATATTATATTATACTTATATATATAATAGATAATTATATATATATATACTATATATATATATATATAATAATAAAAGTAATAAATAAAAGTAAACATAAAAAATTAAGTAAAGTGAATGATAAATAAAGTAATTAATAGTATAGATAAAGTTTAGTTGCGTGTTAGGGAGTGGTAGAGGAATGTGTGGATCAAAATCTTTACATTGAAACAAATGATTGAGAAAGATGAGGGAGAAGAAGAATAATTGAGTATTTAGGTTTTAATGGTTTGCAATTGGCGTATGATAGGATTAATAGGGGAAGCTCTATGGCAGGTGTTGTAATATATATGTTTGTGGTAGGCCTTTGAATGGAATCAAGTAGGTTATGACCGATAGTGCGAAGCGCTGTGGTAGGATAAATGGTGCAAACAGTGGATTGGGTGGTAATATTAATAGGAGTGAGTGCAATGATCGTGTTATGGTCTCTTGGGTTTATTCAATTTGTATATGGATGTGGGGTTCTGGAAAGAAGTTAGAGATGGGGTGCCGGAAATGGGTGTAGAATGATGGAGATGGAGGTGAAGTGGAGGGTTGGCCTGCCTATTATATGAGGTGGATTTGGTTTTGTGTGGTGAATACTGGAAGAGAGTTTTGAGAAGTTGGATAGAGAAGATTTTGCCAGGGTGGTGTAAAAGGAGGGGTTGAAGGTAAATGTAGAAGAGCTAAAGGTTATGGTTGGTGAGTGAGGACAGTCCTCGGTGTGAAGTTATTTAGATGGTGAGCAGCGTGAAAAGTGTCTGAGTTTAAATGTTTAAGGATATATGTGTGGACTGAGAAGGGAACGGATGATGCAGAAGTGTAGTAGGAAAGTTGTGAATGGCAGGGAAGGTGGCTGGTGC
>JABUQX010048933.1:37500-45548 GCA_015478945.1 Trachelipus rathkii | reverse complement strand
AAGAGAATCTTCTAGAAAACTCTCTCTTTCTCTTCTTCACCACACACACAACGGACACTGCTCTTCTGAACTCTCGTTGTATACTTCGACACTGCTCTTCTGACTCTCTCTTTCTCTCTCTCACACACACACGGACACTTTCTCTTCTGAACCTCTCTCTCTCACACACAAACACACACATCAGACACTGCTCTTCTGAACTCTCTCTCTCTTTCTCTCTCTCACACACACACAACGGACACTGCTCTTCTGAACTCTCTCTTTCTCTCTCTTCACACACACAACGGACACTGCTCTTCTGAACTCTCTCTCACACACACACACACACACGAACACTGCTCTTCTGAACTCTCTCTTTCTCTCTCTCACACACACACACAACGGACACTGCTCTTCTGAACTCTCTCTTTCACACACAAACACACACACATCAGACACTGCTCTTCTGAACTCTCCTTTCTCTCTCTCCTCTCTCTCACACACACAACGGAACTGCTCTTCTACAACTCTCTCTCCTTTCTCTCATCTCTCTCAGCATCACACACAACGGACACTGCATCTTCTGAACTACTCTCTCTCTCTCACACACACACACACCACACACAACGGAACACTTGCTCCTTCTAACATCTCTCTTATCTCTCTCTCACACACACAACGCGACACTTCTTTTGAAACTTCGCTCTTTCTCACACTCCACACCACACCAACGGGACACTTCTCTTATCTGAACTTTCTCTCTTCCAGCCTCTTCTCATCAACATAGAACCGACCGGCTCCGGCCCCGGCAAAAATCAGGAAAAACCGGGTTATTTACCAGGGGTTAACTGTTAAATTTACCACATAGACATAAGTAGAGAGTCAATCAAAACAAAATAAAAAATATATATTTTAAATTTCCATTATCCTTTGTATAAATTGATTGGCAAAATATATAAACATACCTAAATATGATCAATTTTTTTTATTTTAACTATGATTTCAAATTAAAATGAGGCGCCAAATTATAATTTTCCGAGTTTTTAACATTAAAAATATTCGAAATTTGATAAATCAACGAATTCGGAAAAAGGAAATAAATATAATTGTATTAAATATTAAAATATTAATGTATTTAAAGTAAATATCTTCAAGAAAATCAAATTTTTTTTCCCAAATCTCTTTTCAAAATTATTTATTTCATGAATTTAATATTATATATATATATATATATATATATTATATATATATATATATATTATATATAAATATATATATATTTATATATATTATATATAATATATATATTAGATATTATATATATATATATATATATATATATAATATATATATTATATATATATATCAATTGAGATATATATATATCTATATTAATATATATATATATTATACTTATATATATATATATATATATAATATATATATATAATATATATATATATATTATATATATATATATATAATATATATATATATATATATAATATATATAGATATATATAATATATTATATATTACTACTTCTTGCTTCCTCTCCCAGGAAGATTCTTCATCCTGTCAGCGCGGCCAAGCATCTTTCCCAGACGTCCCCTCCTGCAATGTGTCCTCTTCTCTTCAGCCTCTTTCATATTTGTTAGCTGACATCTTTCCAAGAGTGTCCTCCACCGATTCCGCCCATCTCTTTTTCGGCTTCCCCCTGGTCTTCTGCCCTCTGGTGTCCATTCCCATCTTCCTTTTTCGGCATTCTCTCCTGCTCCATCCTCTTCAGATGTCCCCACCATCTCTCAATCTCCCCACATCCATCTTCAGCGTCATCTTCTTCACCCCTATATTTCTTTCAACTTCATTCCTTATCTGTCGCTTCCTACTCTTTCCAATCATAGTTTTTAATATCCTCATCTCCGCCGGCTTGTATTTTACTCTCCTCTCTTCTCGTTGTTGTCCATGTTTCCACTCCGTACGTAAAGCAGTGTCGGAGTCAGTATGCTGTTAAAAAATAACTTTTTTTAACCTCTATTCCGAATTGGTTCTTGTCTTTCATCCATGAGGTATTACCGCTTTCATAGACTAATCCATGGTTGTCCATTCTCTCACTAAATCTCTTCTCCACTTCCTCCCCTTCCGTTAAAACATCCTCCGAGATAATTGCCGGTATTTACCGCCTTCACCTCCTCCTCTCTCCCCATCATTCTCATCCCCTCCTCATCTTCCGGTTACTGCTAATATCGCTGTCTTCTGTATGTTCATCTCATCCACTGCTCTCCAACTCCTCCGCCAAACAACTCCACCACCTTTGAATCGCTTCCTCTCTATCGAGTCCAAAATTGCCAGATCGTCCGCATATGCCATTTATTCCCCTTTCAAATCCTCCCAGTCTCTCTTTCACTTTCCCTTATCCCACGTCTAAAATATAGTATAAACAGCATGGTGATTAAAACACTTCCCTTGCTTCACTCCTTTTTCACCTCAAAACATCTATCGTTCTCGCGCTCAGTTCTAACATTTACAGCTGCATTTGTCATACATACTTTCTATCGCTTTCTTTAATCTACCCTTCACTCCCATAATTCCTCTCCATAGCTATCCAGAGCTTTTTCCCTTGGCACCGAATCGAATGCCTTTTGCAGATCAATGAAGGCTAAAAGAATCTCCTGCCATATTCCAGCATCTTCTCGGAGACCATTCTTAGGGTGAATAAGAGGTCCGTCGTTCACTCTTCCCCTTCTATACCCGTTACTGTTCTTCTCGAGTCTCGGCTTCTACCTTCTCTCTCAACTCCTCTCCAATATATCTTTCGTAACATTTTCGTCAGTAGGATCATCAGTGAGAGATACCCCTATAATTAGTTACAGCTGCCAGCATCCCTTTACCTTTATATATCTGTATTATTATTGCTTTGCCCCACACTTTCCGCACCTTTCCCTCTCTCCAAAACTTGTTCATCAAACTGATGATGCTCCCTTTCACTCCTCTCCTGCCCTCCAACACCAACTCCACAGCCACTCCATCCTTCCTGGAGCCTTACCCTTCTTCATCCTTTTTATTGGGCCTCTTCATATTTCCTCACCGTTATCTCTCCCGCCTTCATCCTCCTCCCTCATCTGATCTGCAGGTTCTTCCTCTTGTTCTCTGTATTCTACATTTAGCAGATCTTCATAGTATTCGGATCCATCTATTCATTTCTTTCTCTTCCGGTCTCATGAAGCATCTCCCGTTTCTATCTTTTATAAGTCTAGTTACACTTTTTGGTTTTCTATACGCTTCGCCATCTTAAAATAGCTTTCTTCTTCCTTCACCCGCATCTCTTCGTTTATTTCTCCTGCATTCTCTCTTCATCCAATCTTTTTTGCGCATCTCTTATCATTCTCTCTGCCTCATTCCCTGCCTGTACATATACATATTCCTCCCCTGCTGCCGCTGTTCTTCTTTCCAGCCACTCCTCATTTTCTCTGTTTTTTTCTTAAATGCTTTTTTCACTTCTTCTTTCCACCATGGTGTATGTCTCCTCCTAGTAGTACCTCTTACCCATCTTTTACCAAGAGTCTTTCTCTGCCACTTCCTTGATGACATCTTGCAAGTCTTCATTTTCTTCTCCATTTCTTAGGTTTTCCTGCATTTCTCGTTCAAATTTCGTCTCGTTTCTTGTTCTGCCAACTTCTCCACTCTGATTCACTGCCTCTTCTGCTCATTTACTCTTCCCTCCCCTCTTATCTTTATGTCCGCCACCACCAGTCTATGATCGAATCCAAGGACACTCCGGAATCACCTTTACATTTTATCATCCTTTTATCCGGAGATATCATGTAGGTCTATCACCACTATAATATATATATATAATATATATTATTAATATATAATATATATAATAATTATATCTATATATATTTATATATAATAATATATTATATATATAATATATATATATTATAATAATATATAATATAATATATATATATATTATATATACAATTATATATATATACTATATATATATATTATATTTAACTACAAGCTTATTCTTTCTAGAAAATCAATTTGTTTCTAAAAGTTCGTTTCGAATATTTATTTAATGATTAATTAATTGATTCCTTTTTTATATGAATTATACTATTAAATTAATGAAATTCATATTTTAATTTTCATCCTAAGTTTTAAGACTTTCAGTGTTTTTGACTTACATTTCTAATTTAAGCTAACCGCCCGGCTAAATTAGAGCAGCCCCGGCCCCAGCCCCGGCCCCAGCCCCGGCAAAATTCCAGCCCCGGTCGGTCCCTAATCACACACAACGGACACTGCTCTTCTGAACTCTCTCTCTCTCTCACACACACACACGGACACTGCTCTTCTGAACTCTCTCTCACACACACACCAACGGACACTGCTCTTCTGAACTCTCTCTTTCTCTCTCTCTCACACACAACAGACACTGCTCTTCTAACTCTCTCTCTCTCTCACACACACACACACACACGGACATTCTCTTTCCTGAACTCTCTCTCTCTCACACACACACAACGACACTGCTCTCTGAACTCTCTCTCACACCACACACAACGGACACTGCTCTTCTGAACTCTCTCTTTCTCTCTCTCACACACACACACAACGGACACTGCTCTTCTGAACTCTCTCTTTCTCTCTCTCACACACACAACAGACACTGCTCTTCTGAACTCTCTCTCTCTCACACACACATACACACAACGGACACTGCTCTTCTGAACTCTCTCTCTCTCTCACACACACACAACGGACACTGCTCTTCTGAACTCTCTCTCTCTCACACACACACCAACGGACACTGCTCTCCTGACTTATCTCTCTTTCTCTCTCTCACACACACAACGAACACTGCTCTTCTGAATTCTCTCTCTCTCTCTCTCTCTCTCTCTCTCACACACACACACACACACAACGGACACTGCTCTTTTGAACTCTCTCTCACACACACACAGACCGGACACTGCTCTTCTGAACTCTCCTCTCACACACACATACACAGCAACGGGACACTGCCTCTTCTGAACTCTCTTCTCTCTCTCACACACACACACACACGGACACTGCTCTTTGAACTCTCTCTCTCACCACACACAACGGACCATCTGGATCTTCGAACTCTCCTTTCTTTCTTCTCGTAAGTCTTCTCTTCGGCCACGCTGTTTCTTCTGACTCTCTCTCTCTCTCTCTCACACACACACACACACACACACACACACACAAAGGACACTGCTCTTCTGAACTCTCTCTCACACACACAACGGACACTGGTCTTCTGAACTCTCTCTTTCCTCTCTCTCACACACACACACACAACAGACACTGCTCTTCTGAACTCTCTCTCTTCACACACACACAACAAACACTGCTCTTCTGAACTCCTCTCTCTCTCTCTCTTACTCACACACACACAACGAACACTGCTCTTCTGAACTCTCTCTCTCACACACACACAACGTACACTGCTCTTCTGAACTCTCTCTCAACACACACACAACGGACACTGCTCTTCTGAACTCTCTCTCACACACACACACAACGGACACTGTTCTTCTGAACTCTCTCTCTCCTCTCACACACACACACAACGGGCACCGCTCTTCTGAACTCTCTCTCTCTCACACACAACGGACACTGCTCTTCTGAACTCTCTCTCACACACACACGACACTGCTCTTCTGAACTCTCTCTCTTCTTCTCACACACACGGGGACCCACTGCTTCTTCTGACATTCTCCTGCTCACACACATACAACGGACACTGCTCTTCTGAACTCTCTCTGTTTTTCTTTCTCGCACACACAACGGACACTGGTCTTCTGAACTCTCTCTCTCTCACACACACAACGGACACTGCTCTTCTGAACTCTCTCTCTCTCACTCACACACACACAACGGACACTGCTCTTCTGAACTCTCTCTCTCTCTCACACAACGGACACTGCTCTTCTGAACCTCTCTCTCTCTCTCACACACACCAACGGACACTGCTCTTCTGAACTCTCTCTCTTTCTCTCTCTCACACACACAACGGACACTGCTCTTCTGAACTCTCTCTCACACACACAACGGACACTGCTCTTCTGAACTCTCTTTCTCTCTCACACACACACAACGGACACTGCTCTTCTGAACTCCTCTCTCTCTCTCTCACACACACACACACACACACATACACAACGGACACTGCTCTTCTGAACTCTTCTCACACACACATACACACAACGGACACTGCTCTTCTGAACTCTCTCTCACACACACACAGCGGACACTGCTCTTCTGAACTCTCTCTCTCTCTCTCTCACACACAACACACACACACAACGTACACTGCTCTTCTGAACTCTTTCTCTTTCTCTCTCACATACACAACGGACACTGCTCTTCTGAACACTCTCTCTCACACACACACACACACACACACACAACGTACACTGCTTTTCTGAGCTTTTCAGTCGCATACCTCCAGCACTGAGAAGGGCTCGTGCGACACGCCTTTTAACACAATGTTATCCTTTATGTGTCCAAATCTCTTACCCCAGACTTGCATACTATGCTCAATCTTATATGTATACTACTAGTAAATCTGGATCAATCTGGCTTGATCTATTTTTCAAACTTCCTTTGACTTGCATACCTTCAAAAGCCTTGTATCGGGACATGACGGCCTTTAATTTGGCCCAGGTTACGAAATTTTCTCAACTCTATTGGAATTTGGTAGGCCTCCGGCCTTTGACCACCAGACGATATATATATATACAATAATATATAATATATATAATAATATATATTATATATATATCTATATATATTTATATATATATATATTATATTATATATACTTATATATTGATATAAATGATATAAATAAACCCCTTAAGTAATTTCACTCTGCTTGGATTGACCTGGGCCCTGCAAATTGGCCCGCGTAAGTTTTGACCGACTTACGCCACGAGGACTAAACAGAAAGAACGCAAGAAATGCTCACTGATACTGAATATTATCACCCACCAATACAGGAACCACCAACGTGCTCCTCCCGTCCACACTCGGGCGTGAGCGGTCAAACAGAAGCACCGAACATCTGGTGAAATACCTATTAACCGGGGAATATTATGTATGATAAGATAACTGCTTCATCCTTCTACACCTCACCGAAGTGTGATAGGTATTGATAAAAATACCCCCTTAAGTAATTTCACTTCTGCGGGATTGACCCCATATTCCCTAGCAGATGCCGCATGTAGTTTGACACTACGCCGCGAGTGACTAAAAAGAGAACGCAAGCAAATGCTCCTGTAGTGAACTATTATAAAACCCACCAAACCAGGAACCACAACGCGCTCCTCCCGTCCACACTCGGGCGTAGGGTTCAAACAGAGCAACCAGCAACAAGTGAAATACCTATTAAACCGGGGAATATAATGTATTTTGATAAGGATAACTGCTCATATCCTTCTACACCTTCACCGCAGTGAGATAGGTGATTGATAAAAATAAACCACCTTAAGTATTTCACTCTGCAGGGATTCAACCTGGGCCCTAGCATGATGGCCGCGTAAAGTGTTTGACCACTACGACACGATGGATAAAGAAGAACGCAAGAAATACTTCCTGTAGCTGATCATACTCACCCACCAACAGGAACCACCAACGCGCTGCCTCCCGTCCACACTCGGCGAGGGTCACAGAAAAGCACCGCCAACAAGTGAAATACCTATTTTTAAACCGGAATATAATGTTTGATTAAGACTAACTGCTCCTCCTTCTACACCTCACCGCAGCGTGATAGGTATTGATAAAAAATACCCCTTAAGTAATTTCACTCTGCAGGGATTGAACCTGGGCCCTTGCAGATGACCGCGTAAGTGTTTGACCACTACGCAACGATGGACCTAAAAGAAAAAGACGCAAAGAAATGTTCCTGTAGTGAATATATCCCCCACCAAACAGGAACCACAACGCGCTCCCCCATCCACACTCGGGCCGTAGGCAAACAGAGCACTCCGCACAGAGTTGAAATACTATTAAACCGGGAATTATAACTG
>JABUQX010048933.1:27500-32500 GCA_015478945.1 Trachelipus rathkii | reverse complement strand
ACTCCTCTTCCCCAGATTGGGGGTGAGATGCGCAACATTACAACCGGAAACAGAAAATTAGTAGAACATGACGTAAGTCAAAAGGAAAGCAACCTACCCCCCCCCTTAAAAATCCATCCTAGGGCTTCACAAGACTGCGGCAGACCCCTACTGTGGTATCTCGTCAATGTAGAGTTCATCCCTTGGGCCAGGCCCAAAACCTTACCCACTCACAAAACTCGCCATTCACTCCTATTTGCACCTTTCTTCTCGCCTCTGCCACAGTCACATTTCTTTCCATAGACATTCCTTTACTGACTCAATCCACTTTTTCTTCGCTCTCCCAGCCGGTCGATTCCAAGCACACTCACCACTATACATCAGCCTAACCAACCGAATATCGTCCATGCTTCCCATATAACCAAACCATCTTATACAATCTCCTTTATTCTCTCATTAATACCTTCTTCCCACCAAACATCTCCCTGACGCGTTCATTACTCATTTTATCAATTCTTCTCAAACATAAATACAGCCCTAAGATTGTCCATCTAAAAAGATTGCACCTTAGAACTATACTTTCTTTTCCACACCATAGTTTCAATACCATACATTAACACCGGTAACAACATAACCTCGTGTAAAATCTTAGCGCATTCTACACTTAGTTCCTTTGTATTCATCAAGGATTTAATTGCAACAGCCACCTTTACCCTTCACAACTTTCCTACTGCACTCTGCATAAGACGTTCCACTTTCATCCATCGTGTAACCTAAATATTTAAACTCAGATACTTGTTTCAATTGCTCACCATCCAACAAGATTTCACAACGCAAAATCTCTTGACTCACTACGATCACATTGCTCTTATCTATATTTACTTTCAATCTCCTCCTTTTGCACACCCTGCCAAACCAGTCCACCAATTCTCTCAAACTTTCTTCAGTTTCACCGCACAAAACTAAATCATCAGCGCGCAATAAGCAGGGCACCCTCGACTCTCTTCCATGAGTCTAACACCTTTACCATTACCTCTAATACTTTCATCACCTCATCCATATAATATATATATATATATATATATTATTATATATATATATATTAATATATTATATATATATATTATATATTATATATATATAATTATATAATATATAATATATATTATATATATTAATATTATATAATATAATATTATATATATAATTATATTAATATATATATATATATATTATAATATATATATATATATATAATAATATATATATATATATATATATATATATATATATATATTATATATATATAATAATATATAATATATATATATATATATATATATATAGTATATATATATATATATATATATATTTTATATATATATATATATATATATATATATTATATATTATATATTATATATATATAGTAGAAAATAGCTGCGTTTCCAGAAGCCCGAATGCAGCCCGTGTGTAAAATCGACTCGGAAACGCTTCGAATTGAAAAAAATTACATTAACCAATTAGGAACAGGAAATTTTAGAGTAAATGGAATGGGCCGAGGACGCCCGTCAGAATCAGCTGAAACAAATTTAAACAATACTCTTACAACGTTATATGTATCTATTTTATGAAGTGATACGATATATATATAGAATCACTAATATAAAAGTTAACTAATATTATAAATTATATATATATTATATATATATATATATATATATTATATATATAATATATTATATATTATATATATTATATAATATTATATAATATACCGTATATACTATATATATATATATATATTATATAGTATATATATATATATTATATATATATATATATATATATATATATAGTATTATATATATATATAATTATATATATATAATATATATATTATAATTATATGATATATATATATATATATAATATATATATATATATATATATATATATATATAGTATATAATATATTCAGGCATGGGTCAAGTACACAATACTTGTACTTGTACTAAATACCAATTTTTGGAGTGCCTTGTATTGCGGTAGTCTAAAACCCAGTGTTAACTTGTACTTGCACTTTTTCTATTGAAAATTTGCAAAAGTACTTGACAATTACTTTTGGCATTTTTAACTGTGTAATATTTTTGTTTTATTTTCCTGTTTCCGACGTATTGATATTGTATTAGTCTTACTAAATGTTTTGGCTAAAATAAAATTTCATTTCGAATATAAAGACAGAGGAATTGTAGAAGATTTGGCAGGTGTGTAAAAGAGGGTTTGAAAAATAAACGTAGATACCAGTAAGCTGATGGTTTGTGAAGGCAGGACAGTCTCGGTGTGACAAGTTATTTAGATCGGTGAGCAGCTTGGGAACAAAGTGGATCTAGTTTAAATATTTTAGGATATATGTTGGATGAAAGAACGGATGATGGAGAGTGTAGATAGGAAAGTTGTGAATGGCAGAATGGTGGCTGGTGCAATTAAATCGGCTTGGTGAGATGTTAAAAGGGACTAAGTCTTGAATACGCTGGGTCTGACATAGAGTATGTTAGTTACATTCGGTTAATCATTAGTAGTGAGACTATGGTTCTTAGGGGTGTCAGATCAAAAGTTACAATGTGTTCAGAATGGACAATCTATCTTGGGAGCGTGTTAGGTGTGAGAAGAAACTGAGTAAAAATGAGGGAATCGAACTAATCTAGAACTGACCTGTGGTGTGAAGAAAGGGATAAATGAGAGATAAATGAAAGTACGTTGAGATGGCTTGGTCATGTAGAAAGGATGGATGTTAGTCGATTGGTTAAGATGATATCAGTAGTTCGAGTGTGTTGGAATCCGACCGGCTGGGAGACCGAAGAAAAAGTGGATGAGTCAGTAAAGAAATGCCTGAGAGAGAAATGTGAGTTTTGCAGCAGGCAGAGAAGAAAGTGCATAGTAAGCAGTGAATGGCTGGCGTTGTGTGAGGGGGAATGGTGTAAGCCCACCTGACCAAGGAGTTGAACCCCACATTCGGACGAGACGCCACATGGTGAGGGTTCCGTCACTGTCTCGTGAAGCTCTATGGATTGGATTTTCTGGACTGCGAGGGATTTCTCACCAAAAAGTAGAAAGGGGGCGGTAAAAGCTGGGCTTGCTTTTCGACTTGCTTCATATTCTCCTACTACTTTTCTGTTCCCGGGCATGTTACGCACCTTACCCCCAGATTCTGGGAAGAGAAGGTGGTGATGATGAGATGAAGTTGATCAAGATGATATTACGTATAATATAATATATTCATATATATATATATATATAAGATATACTATAATTATATATATAATATATATATAGTAGAATATTATATATATATATATATATATATATATATATATATAATATATATATATATATAGTATATATATAGTCATGGGCAGTATCTAGATACATGCATCGGCGATACGTATCGATCGATACATTTGTATCGATTATCGGTATCGCTTAGACAATTCCTAAATGTATTGAGTATCGGTATCGCTTTATGCTTTTTTCTATAGATGTATCGGAAAAAAATCGATAATCGATACTCGATACATTTTCCAAAAAAATTATCAAACATATATATATATATATATATTATATATATATATACTATATATATATGATATATATATAATATACTATATATATATATATTATATATATATATATATATATATATATATATATATATATATATATATATATATAAATATATATATATATAATGTTATATATATAGTATTATATATATAATATATCGTAGATTTAATGCAAGAGTGAGGAGGAGAAGAGACGAGGTGGAGAGAATGTTGGGACAGTATGAGAGGAGATAAAAAATATTGCAGGAGAGATGTTGATAGATTTCTGTTTAAGAAGGGAATGAAGATCATGAATGGTTTTTTTCCAACAGAGGACCCACATTAGATTTACAAGATATAGATGGAACAATACTCAAAGAGAATCGATCAGAATCTATTATAGACTATTTAAATTATCGTCATGATAGTAGGGTTAACCAAGAAATGTGAAAGCGATACCTGGAGTAGCAAAATATATATTCGGATCATAGATTGTTGTGACGGACCCTGAAGTGAAGGACAGAACAAGTTGCAGAATAACAGAAAAGAGAAATGGTGAATTAAAGTTGGCGTCACTGGAAGAGTGTGACAAGAAAAGGCAATATTATTAAAATAATAAGTCAGACATCTGAACATTAGAAGGAGTCGGAGAAGATAAGGGGAGAATACAAGAAGAAAGTAAAAAGAGGCAGCGAGAGGAGACCCTGGGGTAGGGTATGGGTAAGGAGGAACGAGGAAAAGACACAAGAGGCGATGGACTGAAGAAGTGAGGGAGGCAATAAAGAGGAAAGCAGTATTGAAAGAGAAGGCTGGCTGAAAAACTAGAACTACGCAGACAGGGCCCAGCTCATGGAAAGTAAGAAATAAACAAGAGAGAGTGAAAAAGAAAGCAGTAAAAGAAAGCAGCAAAAGAGGAGGTTGGAAGCAAATTATGGAAGATGTGAGGGCCAAAAAGGAAGAGGATTTTAGACTGACAAAAACGCATAGATAGAAGATCAAAGAGGAAAGTGTGCAAAATCAAGGATAAGCAAGGAGAGGAAAAGTTTTGGTGAGATCAATAGAAACAAACAGGAGATGGACGGAATACTTCAGAGAACTGTTAAATGAGAATGAGCAGGTGGGAATTGGAGGAGAAGAGATAGTTGAAGGATGGGAAAGGAGAAAGAGGGAGAGAGTCATATGGAGGACGTTAGACGGTGACTGAGAACAATGAAGATTCGGAAGATTGGATACCCATAGAACTAACAAAAAGGAGGAGGAAGAGAAATGAAAGAATTCCGAAATTTTCAATAGGTGTTGGAACGAGAGCGAATTACCAGGGTTGGAAAGTCAATCATAGTTCCCGAATATTATAAGGGCGAAAAAAGCATACAGGGAGTACACTTACAGGGAATATTCTTGTTGAACATTTGTCATCAC
>JABUQX010048933.1:15000-22500 GCA_015478945.1 Trachelipus rathkii | reverse complement strand
AATTACGTATATGTTTTAAAGCTTGAGACCTTTTGGTGTATTTTTGCAATAAGGGATCCCCAGACTTGTTTACGTGATGACCTCGTAAAGTCTAAATAAGGTCCGTCATGCGAGATATTTTTCAGAAAACCTAGCACAAGTGACAATTTTAAGAGTTTGATGTGGTAAGTGGTAACCGAGACTAGAATCGAACATGGTCCTTAGTTTCAAAAATTAGAAAATGACAGCAATCCCTAGTCACAGCGACCATGCAGCAGATAGGTCCAAAACAGATTATCAACTCACGAGTTATACTCGAAACGCTAAAAATGGAATGTAGAACTCCCATACACAATGTATGGACTCTATGGTATAGAGAATCACTCTGGTTATGAACTATGATAGTTTCGATCGACTCCAACATACGAATTAGTATTTTCTAGGGGGAAACAAAGGAGAATATCTGCAAATCTAGACAAACTGCTGCTTCTGAATGACACAACCTTTAGTCGCGAAAATCGTGGAGGATGGGGGGCAATGCAACGCAGGGCAACTTTGGAAAAAAGAACAAAATACATTTATAAGATTATTGGAGGAACCCATACTGCTGTTTCAATGGATTTGTTTCACCTTCATCTACTCCAGCTATACAAAAGTATCATCCGCCTGGCAACTTCTGTATGGACAGTGTCAAGAGGCATTTTAAGTAATCTGCATGATGACAATCTAGATCCTTTAAGACGAGAATTTGGCGCTATATCCCATTGCCATGAACACTACATCGGAAAATTCTTGAAGAAGTTGGTAACTCATAACTCACCGCCTTATGGAGTCCCTTTAGTCTAGGTGATGTAACCAGAGGTGGCCATTCCGCAATTGCGGACTACCAAAAAATTTGCGGCATTACGATTTTGATAATTTTAAAAAAGTTGCTGAATTGCAGTTAGCGGAAGGTCTAAATCATTCCGCTATTCCGTAATTAGCGCACTACCAAAAAAATGGATCTCTCTATCAAGTACAACACCCCTGTCCCCTTCTCCGGGGCTGTGGAGAGATTGTTCAGCTTGGCCTCTGATGTTCTCAGGCCCAAGAGGTCATCCCTGACTGATGAGAACTTCGAGAAGCTGGTGTTTGTGAATGGAAATATGCAGCTCTTGAATTTGAAGTGGCTGTGCCAGAGGGAGGAGAAGGAAGAGGAGGAGGACAACAACAATAACTAATTAGTAATTACAATTAAAATATATATATATATATATATATATATATATATATATATATATATATATATATATATATATATATATATATATATATATTAACTAACTATACTATATATATATATATATATATATATATACCGTATATATATATATATATATATATATATATATATATATATATATATATATATATATAACTGCTATATATATATATATATATATATATATACTTCTTTATATATATATATATATATATATACGGTATATATACCGTATATATATATATATATCTTTATATATATATATATATATATATATATATATATATATAATATATAACTACCTGCTGCTATATATATATATATATATATATACTATATGCCATTTACTCTTTATATATATATATATATATATATATATACCATATATATATAACCGTATATTAATACATTAAATGTTATATATAAAAATAACATTAAAATATAAAAATTAAATAAATATATGAAATTGTAAAATGTTATATTATTCTTTACTACCAATAAAGGGTTAGCGGATTGCTACAGACTTCAATAGTGGAAAAAATTATTAGCGATAGAATTAGCCGATTTCCGTGGGGGACTGGCGAAATAGAAAAGTATTTGCGGAATTGAGATTTCGATATCGGACTAGCAAACAGAAAGATTGCAGATTCTGTGAACTACATGAATGTCACTCAGGAAGGCCAGCGGAAGATTGTGAAATGCGGACTATCAAAAAAGTTGCCTCTGCCTACCTCTGGATGTCAATTTTGACAACTCTTACCAAGGTGCTCTCTTTTTTTTTTCCTTTTCATCATTTATTTCTATGATGGGGAAAACTTCCTTTCTAAGATTAATATTTCTCATTTAAGAAAAAGTGGATTGAGTAAGAAAAAAATGTATAAAGGAAAGGTGATGTGAGTTCAGCACAAGAATTGAGAAGAATGGTGCAAAATAGGTGTAAATGGCTTGGTCTAATAAGGAGGCATGGTTGTGGGACTGGCCAGGGGATGAACCCTGACATTGACAATAAAGGTCTGAGGCGGTCGGTGTGTGAAGCTCCAAGTTCCATGATATGTGCGTGATTGCTCACCCCATCTCAGTCTGTGGGGATCCAGTAGAGGACGTATATATATCTATATACATATATATATATATATATATATATATATATATATATATATATATATATATATATATATATATATATATATATATATATATATATATATATATATATATCTATATATATATATATCTCCTCACATCTATATCTATATATATAACATAACTCTGGGTATCATTATTCAAAAAAGTACTTTCCCCTACCGTTACTTCGTTACTCGGAAAAGGTAATTCCGTTTCTGAAAGGAAAAGCAACGAAGTGCCGTTACTCCGTTACTTTTAACTTTGGACTACGACATTAATTACGGTATCTTAGGTAATTTATTGGTTTGTGTATATAAATTTTCAACATTGTCATGTTATTAAATGCACTTCATAACCCAGTTTAGTGCTCCATGCCTGGTCCTTTACATCCACCAACGATTTAATTGCACCAGCCACCTTCCTGCCATTCACAACTTTCCTACTACACTCTGCATCATCCGTTCCCTTTTCATCCAACATATGTCCTAAATATTTAAACTCAGACACTTTTCCAGCTGCTCACCATCCAACATAACTTCACACCGAGGACTGTCTCACTCACAACCATAACCTTACTTTTATCTACGTTTATTTTCAAACATCTCCTTTTACACACACTGCCAAATCTCTCTACCAATCCTCTCAAACTCTCTTCAGATTCACTACACAAAACCAAATCATCCGCATATAATAGGTAGGGCACCTTCCACTCTCTTCCATCTCCATCATTCTAACACGATCCCCCCCACCTGTAATTCTTTCATAACCCCATCCATATACAAATTGAGTAACCAAGGAAACATAACACATCTCTGCCTCAATCCACTATTAATATTAAACCAATCACTTTCAACTCCATTTTTTCTTACACACGCTTCACTATCGTCATACATACTTTTGATTACATTCTGATACCACCAACCATATATCACTAACACCTGCCATAGAACTTCCCTATTTCCTATCGTACGCCTGTTGCAAATCCATAAACCTAAATACAATTTATTCTTCTTCTCCCTCATTTTCTCAATCATTTGTTTCAATGTAAGGACAGTCACACATCCTCACCACTTCTAAACATGACATTTTAGTCCATGCTGATTACTTGACCTCTTTCAACCAAAATACCAGCATATATCTTCCCTACAACATTCAATAAACTAATTTCCCTATAATTTCTACAGTTACCATTATCACCCTTACCCTTATATAAGTGTACTATTACTGCTCTTCTCCAATCCTCGGAACTACACCCTCCATAAACGTTTTGTTGAAAAACTTACAAATCCAATCAATCAATCACCATCTCGCCTTCGTTCTTGGTATTTTCATCTATACCTGCAGATTTACCATTCTTTAACTTCCTGCTCTACCCATTACCTCCTCCCAACTAATTACTCATCCCCAAAATACCTATTCTTGCACCATCAAACCCACACACATTCACCACCACCTCTTCATTACTACCAATGTTATGCAGATTTTCGAAGTGTTCCCTCCACACTCTCTTCACATTCATTTCATCAGTTACTAAAGAACCATCCCTATTCATTATTCTATGCAGATTCCCCTTATTCCTTATATATATATATATATATATATATATATATATATATATATATATATATATATATATATATATATATATAAATATATATATATATATATATATTTTTATATATATAATATATATACACTAATTAAATGCACCGATACCATTTGAAGCGTTATCAGTCTATTTTGAATATATGTTTCAGTAATTTTGTTAATATTAGTATCGGTATCGGCAAAATTTTACAGATACAAAATTTTCGTGTATTTAAATTTATATATATATATATATATATATATATATATATATATATATATATATATATATATATATATATATATATATATATATATATATATCTATATATATATGATTTAAAAAAGAAATATATATATATATATATATATATATATATATATATATATATATATATATATATATATATATATATATATATATATAAATCACATTTATATATATATATATATATATATATATATATATATATATATATATATATATATATATATATATATATATATATATATATATATATATATATATATATATATATATATATATATATATATATATATATATATATCTTATATATATATATATATATATATATATGATTAAATTATAATACTTCAGGGTTTCCAATCAATGTTATAATTTTCCAGGACCGTCTTGTGTAACAGATAGCAGGAAATGTACCCCCAAAATTTAAAAAAATTTAATTTTTCTTGCTAGGTAACAAAAGTTTATTTTTATTATCACAATTTTTAGTATTTATCGTTGTTAAAAAAATTTGAAGGAAAACGCGTAATTTTTTATATAAATTATTTAATTACGTTATTTTCCAAAATGCCATAAAGAGAATGAATGAATGAAAAAATATAGAAATTTGTTTATGAACCAATAGCAACGTTTCTTACATTTCGAAGTGGGAAAATGTAGCGTGGCTTTCTTTCGAAAACAGCCGTTGAAAATTTCAAATTTTGAAGAGCATATCCACAATTTGTCCGATTATTTCCCTGATCTATCTGTCTAGACCGTTTTCGAACTTTTTGTCATTTGTGCTTACGCTCGCTCAGTAAGATATGCTTACATTTAATTTCGTGCCACGAAGTTTACTTTTGTTTACAATCAATTGGAATTTGGAATCAGCTGTTGTTATGTTGCCAATCTATTTGGCATAAACATAAATAAAAACATAACAAATGGTTTACATTACAAAACATTGATCTACTATTGTGATGGAGTTTATCTGTTTGGAAGAAATTATATTTAAAGCTTATTTTATTGAATGAAACATTCATCGATTCAAACGGGCCTACCACGCAATATATTGTTATTTTGCGTAAGCGTCCTAATTCATTCTTACAGTTTTGATCTGTTTAGGTAAAAACCAGAACAAATCTGAGCATTTCTTACGTTTCGTATGCAAATGCAAAAATGAAAACTGCTGTATTGTAAAGTTTTCGTTTTTGCCTTTGTGCTTACGAAACTTCAGAAATGCTCGAGTTTGCATTCATTTTTGTCAAACTATGCACATAATCGTAAAAAATGTCGAATTTAGGACGTGCTTACGCAAAAATGTAACAAACAATATGGCGACGTGGTAGGCCCGTTTGAATTGATGAATGTTTCATTCAATAAAATAAACTTTAAATATAATTTCTTCCAAATGGATAAACTCCATCACAATAGTTGATCAATTATTTGTAATATAAACCATTTGTTTTTATTCTCCATCACAACAGCTGATTCCAATTGTTTGTAAACAAAAGTAAACTTTGTAAGAAATCGCGGTCGTTTTGCACGAAATTCGTGCTAAAACTGTGTAAGCATTCCTTACCGAGCGTAAGCACAAATAACGAAAACGATAATAATATATATATATATATATATATATATATATATATATATACTCCTCTATATATATATGTATAACATATATATATATATATTAATAGTCTCCCTCTTCCTCTCATTCTCCAGATTGTCTATGCCTTTGCGTAGCGATTTATTGTTTGATAAAATTGCATGAATCACAAATCAAATCTATAACGTGGAAGACGGGTGGCCCGGATGGTTCTCCCAGAGTTTAGAGGGAGTGTGCTTCCGTGCTGACCCCGCCCTTCGTTCAACTATATTCTCTATGTTTCAATACTAACACTTTTCCTCAGTGTTGGAAGCACGCAAATGTCAAACTATTCATTAAAAATACGCTCTGATCTTTTCTAACTATCGCCTATGGCTCTAACCTTCTATCTAATCTTTGAAACCCTTCAATATATTTCTTGAATCATGCGGAATCTCATTCACTATCCGATCTCAGTACGGCTTTCAACGCTCGAGGTCAACTGAACTTTCCTATTTTACTGATTTATGGTTTTCTTTGCTAGGAACTACAGGGAGTCTTGCGTGGTGGCAGCAGTATATCAAAGCATTTGACCGGGTGTGGCACGCGTCACTGCTCTCCCAAGCTCCGCTCCTCTGGGTTTCCTCCATCTCTTTCCTTACTTAGCGTGGTTTTCAACCGTCATCAATATCGTTTGTTGGTGAGACGACTTCTTTCCTTTTCTGTCCAACAGTGGTGTTCTTCAGGGTTCTATCTTATCTCCTTTTCAGTAATGATCTTCTCACCTGCACATCTAACTCTATCCACCCTTATGCCGATGACTCGACCCTTAATTCTTCAACTCACTTCAATTCTCTCCCCCTTTTACTTCAGTGCTCTCGTCTTGTCTGGTTATTTCTGTGATCTGGATGAATTTCACGACAGTGGGGTCGCCTCCCAACCTTGTGAAGTCAATTCTTTAAAAAATCCTTCTACAAATCTCCACTCTCCCAGGCACCATTCTTTTCCTACCTCTTTCGATGGTTCTCTCGTCTCTCCTATTGACAATAAAAATGTCTTTTAAACCTCACATCACAACGGTTGCAAGGGCGACCTCAAAGGAACTGGGAGTTCTGTTTACACTGCGACTTTTTTTCTCTTCTCAGTTACTCAGTTATACGGTTCTCATCCGCGCTGGTACTTTGCTTTCATATCTGGGGCTCTGGTTTCACCCGGCTTTTGGATAGGGTCAAGTCAAAGGGCTTATAAAACTGTTCTCTGTACTTTCCACTTCCACTTGACCCTCAATCTGCATTGTTGATGTAGAAGCACTCGGAAAGCTAGTTCTTTGGGTGCTTCCTTCTTTCCTGCCACCTCTGTTACTGTGGATTCTCTTCCTTTCTTCTGTTTCCTGTTAATCTCTCACTTTAACGCGTGCTATCTGCGTAATTTACGTTAGTTGGTGAACTTTTGAGGCGTACAACACCCCTTCCTTAGGGCTCTTACGTGAGTGGTGGTGAGATATATATATATATATATATATATATATATATATATATATATATATATATATATATATATATATATATATATATATATATATATATATATATATATATATATATATATATATATATATATATATATATATATATATATATATATATATATATGGATAAAAATAATAATCAGCAGTTTGAAAAATTATTATTACTGATCGGACTAAAAATTTCGGTA
>JABUQX010048933.1:0-7500 GCA_015478945.1 Trachelipus rathkii | reverse complement strand
ATAATAATATAATAATAATAATAATAATAATAATAAAAATAATAATAAAAATAATAATAATAATAATAATAATAATAATAATAATAATAATAATAATAATAATAATTTTTAACTCGTCACTAAAACGTATAGACTATGAACTTTTTCAATATTTAAGTCTCAATCTACCAAAAGTTCCTTAATAATGACATTGAAAACAGTACTACTACTACTACTACTACTGATACGACAGCATCAAGTTGTTTTTGCCTAATATTAAAATTAAATTGTACAACTTCGAGGAGTAGAGGAAAGTCACATTAAAAATTTATAATTATTATTATAGTATGAGAGAAGAACAACCAATTTCTAAGATATAAAAGAGATATTTAAAATAACCAAGAAAACAAAAAAAAAAAATTAAAACGGAGAAGAAGCTTGTACTCAAGTGAAGAGTGGAAGGATGAAATAATAATATGTTAAAAGAGCTTGTCTACTGAGTAGAGTGAATTGAAAGGAACTTATGGAACTGGTTAAAACAGTGTCGTATAAGTTATTTCACCACAAATACAAATAGAGAATCCGGTCAACTGAGGTAAAAACTAATAGTTATTTACCAAATTTAACTGCCTTCTCTTCTTTAAACATTATGAGATGGTAAGTAAGAGAAAGGGAAAAATCAAACTTTAAAGCCTTTTCAAGAATCTCTTTAAAAATGGTATTGCAGAACGACATCTTAACTGAAACCTCTTCGTATAAATAATTTAGTTCCAACGTATTAAAGGGAAAGTTCCTTACTATAAATAATCACTGAAAGAAAAAGGGATTATTTTTGCTCGCTTTAAAAGCAAACGTTGAAAAAGCAAAGCCCAATTAATGCTTAACATTCTACTTTTTCAGATTTCAAATAAAACAACAACAACAATAATAAAAAATAATAATAACAATATATAATAATAATAATAATAATAATAATAATAATAATAATAATAATAACAATAATAATAATTACACTAATCAACAAAGATTTGACACGTAAATGAAAACGATTGTTTCTATAGTGAATTTGGGTAGGATAAAAACGAATTTGATATTAGAAATGAGCTCTCTCCCTCCTCTCTCACGTACTTTTTTTTATTTTTGACAAAATTGAAAACTAAATTTAAAGAAATCGTAAATTTGCCACTAACGTGGCTCAACGGTAGAGCGACAGAGTCTCATGGCAAGGGGCCGGACGTCGATCGCCTAGCGGATTCTCTAGGTAGAAAATTACCTAGAGAAGTTCCCCTCCTAGAATAGGGCTATGCCCGGGAGGTCTGAACCTTTATTTAACAAAAAAAAGTATTCTAAGTGATATATATATATATATATAATGTATATATATATTTGGTGTATTTTTTGATACGTTTTGCCCGGGGTTTATTATATACTATAATTCAATAGTATTATATAATTATATATATATATACATTACATTATATTAATTATATAATTATATATATATTATATATAAAATTAATAATATATATAATATTAATATATAATATTATTATATATATATATTACATATATATAATATTATTTATATATAATAACTTTATATATATACATATACATTTAATATTATTATATATATATATATATATATATTATAATACTATATATATATATATATATATATTATAATTAATATATATATATATTATCTTCCTTCTTTTTCCCCAAGATTGAAGTTGCGTGACATGCACCGGAAGAAAGGAGTAGTAGAGAATAATATTGACACAAATCGAAAGAAGCCAGCCTTTACCGCCCCCTCGATATACATAGTAGTTGAGAATTTCGCCTGTCAGAAAATCCAAACCTAGAGCTTCACTTATGCATATATTCAGCTTGTAGGGTTCATCCTTCTGATGCCCAGGTGGGCCACAACCATACACCCCTCACGAACCCCACCATTCACACCGATTAATGCAACCTTTTTATACTCGTCTCTGCCAGACTCAAATTTCTCTCCTCCCAGACATTCCTTACTGACTCAATCCACTTCCTTTTTTCTTCTGTCTCCCCAGCCGCGTCGGACCCCCAACCACACTCACCATATATAATCGCTTGTAACACCGACTGTCAATTTCAGCGTTATTCCACTGATCAAACCTGCTCAACGTCTTTCATTTATTCTCTCATTTACCCCCTTTCTTCACACCACAACTCTCTATACGTTTTCCTCATTTTTCATCAATTTTTTCACAAGCACAGTTGAATAAGCTCAAGGAGATCTTCTTTTACGCTCATCAGAGGATACGAACACTGGACTCCGCGTCGCTGAATCTGAACACAATAAACTTTAGATCTATACCTCTATTCTTTATTACAGACCATAGTCTCACTACTTATACATTAACACAGAGTAACGAACTACCCTCTGGTAATGACCGCCTGCCACTTCAAGACTTAGTTCCCTTATACAATCCACCAACATTTTATTGGAATAGCCACTTCATGCCATTCACAACTTTCTTACTACACTCCATCGTATCATCCGTTCCCTTTTTCATCCAACATATATCCTAAAGATTTAACTCAGACACTTGTCCAGCTGCTTACCATCTGAACATTTAACTTCACACCGAGGACTTGTCCTCACTCACAAACATAACCTTACCTCTTATTCTAGATTTACTTTCAAACCCCTCCTGTTATACACACACCTTGCCAAATCTCTCAACCAATCCTCTCAAACTCTCTTTACTCACCTCCATCATTCTAACACCATTCCTGCCACCCCATCTCTAATTCCTTGATAACCCCATCCATATTAAAATAGACATAAACCAAGGTTGAAATAACCATCCTCTTGCTCACTCGCTTTAATATTAAACCAATCAATCACCTTTTGACACCATTATATTCTTACCACACGGCTTCTTCATTTATCAGTTCATTTTATTACTTTTGATATCCATTCAGAACCTTACCCCAACAACCAATTATATCAGTAGCATTTTGCCATTAGAGTTCACCTATTAATCTATATCATACGCCTGATTGCAAATCCATAAAAAATTAAAATACAATTTAATTCTTCTTTCTCAATCATTTGTTTCATGTAAAGATTTGAATCCCCACACACCCTCTACCCACTCCCTATGACAGCATTCGTCGCGCTATTGTTTCCTATAGTTCTTCACCAAATTCAGTATTTATAGTTCGATGATATGCGTTTATCCGTCTTTCGACTAAGTCCCCCATTATATCTTCCTTTACAACACCTTCAAAAACTATAATTCCCCTATAATTCTAACAGTTCCTTCTAATCTCTCTTACCTCTTTAATATTAAGGGGTACTATTACGCCCTCTCCTTCCAATCCCTCGAACCTATAACCCTCCATATAAAACGCCATTAATTTACACAATTTCAAATCAATCAATCACCCATATTATTAATATATATATATATATCTATAATTATATATATATATTTTAGGAAGCACAGGAGGCCGGGCCTCCTCTTAAAAAAATAAAAGCAACTAATGTATAAAATAAATTCAATTACTTTTTACTATTAAAATAATGTTTAAATGTTATACCAAGAACGCTAATTTTACATTAAGATCAATTATTCTCTTGCATAACCATTTTTATTTTTTCATAAGATCTTGAACTGGAGGAATTTTGATTTGTGCCTCCAAGGAAAAAACAATAATTATAATGCATTTGCCAAAACACTAGTTGTTCATGCACGTTTAAAAAGAAACCCTTATTTTTTGTCTTATTTTGAGCTAGATGTTTCCACAAAGCTCCCTCCTCACAAACACGTTCACAAAATAGCTATTCAAATTTCCCAATATAAATTTGGCTTTGCCCTTTTGCAAAAAATATGTGGAAACAAAATATAGAACTAATTTTTTTTAAGAAATTAAATAAAAAAAACTTATTTAATATAATATGTTATATATATATATAATATATATTATATATATTATATTATTATTAAAATATATATATATATATATTTATATATATATATATATATATAACTAGAGAGAGAGAGAGAGAGAAGAGAGAGAGAGAAGAAGAGAGAGACGAGAGAGACGAGAGAGAGAGAGAGAGAGAGAAGAGAGAGATAGAGAAGAAGAGAGAGAGAGAGAGACGAGAGGAGAGGGAGAGAGAGGAGAGAGAGAGAGAGAGAGAAGGAGGGAGAGAGAGGAGAGAGAGGAGTTATACTAAAATTAAATTTTTAGTTGAATTTTGGGATATTTTGTCTCTAATTTTGTTATATAAATCTTGGTAGTGAAAATCCATAGAATTGGCCGAAAAAGTTAATATTTAAGAATTGGCATCTGTTCTTCACTATGACTTGAGAAGTGAGGAGTGATCCTTAGATTATAACCATAGGTGAAATGTCGGTGGTGTAATGTTATAGTTAGCAAATATGAAAAAAAATGAATACTGAAAAGAATTATATGTGGAATTGTTGCCGGATTCAACTGTCATCGGCAATCAGTCACAATCTTTTAATAACCTTTTCTGTGTAAACTTAGCAGTTTTCAAATGGAGAAGGAGGACAAAAATAAATCTTTAAATTTGTCGACACGAATATACATATATAGTCCCCATTCCAGTCTATTTCGTTTCAATACATTAAATTAAATAAATCGATTAAATCTTAAAAATGTTACAACCTTTATACAACAGGAAATCATAAACACCTTCGCTACGAAAATGCAGGACACCGGGACTTCGATTCAAAGTTTCTTCATTAAAGGACTTCCATGGAGGGAAGTGCTAAATTATCAAACTCAGTTAAAAAAAGAAAAGAGCACATTAATATTCAGCATCTAGTTCATTAATTCAGAGGAGAAGAACATGCAATAATAAAATAAAAGAAATAAAATTACTTTAATTTAACCACCATTTATTCCAAAATATAAAAGTCTATCTAAACTAAAAGAAGAACGGAAATGGGAAACTTTTATATTATTAAATCTTACCATATTATTAAATCTTAGATTATATTATTACTTTTATATTATTAAATCTTACCATGTCTAGATTAAACGTATCTTCTGACACTTTAATCTTCTAGCTCAGCGATTCCCAACCTGGAGTACGCGTACCCTTGAGGGTACTCGGAAGACTGGTTCGGGGTACGTGAGGAATTTATTAATTACTTAAATTTAAATGTTTCTTCACTTTAAACGAGAGTTACGAGTGCAAATAAGAAATGGTAAAATCACTTACAGTTACAAAATCCAAACAGCACTCCATAAATCGGGCTTGAAGTACTTCATTTAATAAATAATAAATCTAAATAATAAAATAAAAATAAAAATATAATTAAACAATATAATATATAATATAATATATATATATATATATATATAATAATATATATATTATATATATTATATATATTATTATATATATATATATATATATATAGGTTATATATATATTTATCTATTTTATGAAATAACCATGTTTTCGATTCACGAGCCGCCACTGATATATTATAATATATATAGTATATATAATATATATATATATATTATATATTATATATATATATATATATATATATATTATATATATATATATTATATATATATATTATTATATATATGACAATAAAACCCTTGGCTTGGACTAAATTTTTAATCTTAATTAATGACACATAATGATTTTTAATAATTAAAACATTAAAATTTCACTATTATTAGCTTTCGTCCAAGATAACTCGGACCTCCTTCGAAAGTGAAAATTAGGAAATAACATTTATTAAGCAAAAATTAAAATTTATATAAATATTATGGTGGTTGGTGTATTCTTTCTTGAATGTCCTTAAGCAATGTGAGATCCAAACAGAATTGAATTTGAATATACTATCACAATTTAATTCGCCCGCCACTATTATTGTTAATTTCTAAATAGCTAGTATATATATAGATTTCTAATAGTTTTCCTTTTTGTAGTATGTGCAATGTTTCAGGGAGAGGCATCCTTAATATGCCAAGGTTTATTGTCGTTACATATACAAGTTAGCGTTCAAGCAATATTATAAATTTATAATATATATAATATATATATATAATATATTATATATAAATATATATTTTATATAAATAATTTTATATTATATATATATATACTATATATATAATATTATTATAATATATATTATATATTATATATATATATATTATATATTATAATAATATATATACTATATAATGTAAAAATATTATTTCATGTTCAATCTTGTCTTGTTGAAGGAGAACATTTGATGCTTTTGAGTCGTTTCGATATTAGATCATGCTTAGTTGAAGACAAAAGGTGATTGCTTTGTTAAACATCATAAATGTGAATTGTAATATTCTGAAATGATAAGAGACCGTCGTAACATGTCTAATTCAACAGACTTTTTATTTTAAATATGTGGTGAGTTTGCTATAGAAAAGGTCGCAGGTCTTTAACAAACACAGTTAAGAAAGCATATTGCTATTATTTTGGATGTCACATTGGAGAGCAGGACAAAGATTGGGCTCTCCATATATCTTATACAACTTGTGCACCAATATGAGTAATTGATATGAATGGAAATAATCACGAAGTATGCCATTTGCCGTATTTACAGTTTGACGCGAGCCTGCTAGCCACTTAGAAGACTGCTATTTCTGCGCTACAAAGGTACAAGGATTTTCAAATAAAACAAAATCAAATAGTTTATCCTTCTCTTACATCTGCAATTCGGCAGTACTTACATGAAACTGTGCTTCCAGTGCATGAGCCACCAATGACTTGAAGAGATTCAAATATCCTGGAATGAAACGATTGAAGAAATTGAAGCATCAACATCATTTGACCCGTCCTTCGTTCCATTTCATAAGAGCACCCCATCTCATTCAACAAAGAGAAGCTGCGGATCTCGTAAGAGATTAGATCATCAGCAAAAGACAGCTCGATCACTTAGATCTAGCTAGCTGCAGTGAAATTTGTTGCGTAACAGCACTAGAATATCAATATATAGGACAAGACAATGAGCAGTTTTCAAAATACTTCACCATGGCCAAATACTCGACGTGTTATGATGCTGAAACTTGACGTTTCCAAGCATCGTCACAGAGGAAATGGAACTATCATAGACTCCTCAAAAGACAAGTCTGAATGCAGCCATTTCTCATAATTGGTAATCCAAGCCTTCCTTACTCCAGTAGCATGTACTCAGTAGATATGAAGGGAAAACATACTGACAGTATGTCATAGTTTTAATTATGCATTACGTATAAACGAAAGCGTTGGAAACCTGTGGAGACTTGAAAATTAGGAATGCTAATGGGAACTTAGTAGGGGATTCACCAGAATACTGCTGCTTCCTTGTCTATGGAAAGCAAAAGCCACTATATACAGAAACACAAAAGAGTGGGCAAAAAAATAACAACGTTCAGGCGTTGAAAATGATAAGATATCACCTTTAGTGACTCAAGGAAGTCTATTGCTTCCCCTTTACATATAAAATTAGG
>JABUQX010048932.1:15000-20998 GCA_015478945.1 Trachelipus rathkii | reverse complement strand
CTAAGCCTAAAGACCTTTAGAACATTGTGTTTATATATCTCATAAAAATCTCATCGGGACTGGATAGATTTGAAAGCTCCCGAATCATAATATGTCCGAGAATATTACGCTCCACCAATAATAAGTAAACGACCCCAAATGCCATGATTATAGTTTTGCGTTTCTGTTGTGTAGGATTATATATATATATCATAATTTATATATATACTACTACCTATATATAGTATATAGTCATATATTATATATATAAGTAGTTATATATATAATGATATTACTAGCTATACTAAATGAATATCATTCATATATATATTATTATATTAGTATATATATATTATATATATACTATATATATATATATATATATTATACGTATATAATATTATATTAGTAATACATACATTATTACTGTATACTAGATATATATATAAGTAATAGATGATATATATATATATATATCTTCTTATATATATTAATATCTATATATATACATCATATACTTATATATATATATCTCATATTAGTAATATATATTACGTACTGAAAACTTTGTCACAAGCAATATATTGAAGCCATAAAGAAGCATTATCACTTCAAATTGATAACTATCGATGGACTTATAGCATAAATAAATACATTTACATAAGAATTTAAATTATAAAAAGAAAAAAAACGCTAGAAAATGTCTATCGCGCTATCGACACGGCATGTTTGATCTTATTCTTTTAATAATATATATAATAATGTATAATACAATAATATTAATTAAAATAATAATATAATAATCAATAATCATAATAATAAAATACATAATATATTAAATATGAATAATAATAATAATAATAATAATAATAATTAATAAATAATAATATAATAATAATAATATTAATACTATATAAATATTAATAATTTAATATTAATCAGGTAAAAAGATTGAATATTATTTCAATATTATATTAATATTAATATATTAATATTAATATTAATATTAAGTATTAATATTAAATATTAACATTAATATTAATATTAATATTAAAATTAAAATTAATATTAATATTAGATATTAATAATAAATAATAATAATCAATAATAATAATTAATAAAATAATATTAATAATTAATAATAATATTAATCAATAACTAATAATAAGAGATAATAATAATCAATCAATAATTATAATAATATCAATAATTTAATAATTAAATAATGAATAATAACTAGAATAATAATAATAATAATAAAATAATAATAATAATCAATAATAATAATAATAATCAATCACATCAATAATAATAATAATATCATAATTGTAATAATAATAATAATCTATATATAATGAGTAATAATAATAATACATAATAGTAATAATGATAAACAAATAAATGAATAAATTAATTATAATTATAATAATAATAATTAATAATATAAATAATAATAATAATAATAATATAATAATAATATAATAATAATAATAATAATAATAATAATAAGAATAATATAATAATAATAAATAATCATAATAATTAATAATAAAAAATAATAATAATATATAATAACTATAATAAATAATTGTAATAATAATAATAATAATCAAAATAATAATTAATAAAATAATAATTCAATTCAATAAACTAAATAATAATATAATAATTTACTAATTTTACAGTAATCATAAATTATAATATCTAATAATAATAACAATAATATAAGTAATAATCAGTATAATACTAATTGACTAATAATTCTAATGAATCAATAATATAATAATATAATCTCTATTACAAAGAACACAGCTCAGCTTATGACCTGTATAGTCGCATACTTCTTTTGAGTTGAGTTGACGTGAAACGTCTCTTCAAATAGTCTCATACTTTCCGTTTTTCCCTCTCATACTTCAAATTTACTGCATATATCTGCGAAATCACTATTCCTCTTATAATACAACTTCCACTATCGATATTATCGATATGATATAAAAATATCGATAGACCCTAAATATATTTTGCATAACTATTGATAATTAATAATTACCTACCATTGCTTTTTCATTGTTGATATGATACAAAAATATCGATAATCCCTAAATATATTATACATAATTATTGATAACAATTACCTACCATTGCTTTTTTCATGCCTCAACATATTTAAATACAGGTTGATCATAATGTTTTAAGCAGTTTATTCAATATTCAGATTTCTTAAAACTTATGACATTGTGGCCACCTTGTATATATAAATTTATTATGATTCTTTAATAAGTAAGACTACATTATAAAAGTAATATCAAAATCTATGTCAATTAATTATTTATTAATGAATCCATCATAATTTTAGTGCTTCGAAAATATAATTTTAATTTTTTTTATTATTATTATTATTATTATTATTATTATTATTATTATTATTATTATTATTATTATTATTATTATTATTATTATTATTATTATTATTATTAAAATTATTAATTATCTATTTTGGATTATTTAATTATTATTATTATTATTATTATTAATGTTATTATCATTCTTTCCTTTTTATTGTTATTATTATAGTTAATATTATGATTGTTCTTATTTTTCTAATATTAACTATCTTACTTGTATTATAAATTGATTTAGTGAATTATATTATTGAATCTCCTGAATAAGAAGTTTTATACTTTCAATTATTGAACATTCTATGAGACTAATCAGCACAATCAACAATTGTATGCCAATAGTAGCCCCTTGTTCAGGACATTGTATATTATAAGTAATTGTATTATACTAGAAACCTATATATTATACCATATATTATACTTAAGAATGGAAAATTGTTCTTTTCTGAAATAAAGTTATTGGAATTATAATAATAAATAATGTGAAGAAAAGGATTAGAGAATTGAAAGGTAATTAGCGTTAATCCTAAATTTTTTCTGTCGTTACTTCCGTGAAACATTTAAACGATATATATATTTATATATATAATATATATATATATTATATATATATATATATTATATATATATATATATATATATTATATATTTTAAAGTTGTCACCACCACTCACGGGAGAGCCCTATTCAGAGGAGGGGGGTGTATGCCTCCAAAAAGTAAACAACTTAATCGTAAATCACGCAGGATGAGCACAGATAATATGATATATATATATATATATATACTATATATATAGGATATATATATATATATATATATATATATATATTATAACTATATATATATATAACTATATATATATATATATATTAATATATATATATATAACTATATAGTATATATTATATATATATATATATATATATATATATATATATATATATATATATATAAATATATATATATAATATATATAATATCTATATATATATATATATAGTATACATATCTATATATCATATATATATATATAATATATATATTACTGATATATATATATATATATACTCATATATATCTATAGTATATATATATTAATTATTTTTATATTAAATTACTTATATATATACATTATATATTAGTTTATCAAGGAATATATATATTTATATATTACTATATATATTATATATATATATATTAGTAATATATAGTATAATATAATATATATATATATATTATATATATATATATATAACTATCATTATTATATATTTGAATATATATATATTATCAATATATATATATGTAATTAGTACTATATTATATTATTACTATTATATATTGATATACTATATATATATAAGTATATAGTATATATAATAAGTGTTTCCGCACATTAATATATACCTCACTTATATAATATATTATACAGGTGTAGTAATGCCGTAATACATACTATACAGTATATATATTTTAATATATATTACTATATATATTACACAATAGCCGTGGCCTATACTAGCTTAAGCTCGTATATAAACCATAAATTAAATTCTAATTGCCCAAAATTATAAATTATTTGAATTTATCAAATTTGAATAGTGTTACGTGTTATGCCTTCCCGATTAAGATTAACGAGCTCACACAAATGGAAAAATCTTATCCCAAACACTTCCTTTTATTTAAAAAATTGACATTGGGGACCACCATCTCTTGTTAGAACCTTATCAAGTCATATTTAATTCTCACTTACCTAAATAATTCAGATTGTGTTCAAAAAACTATAACATATTAATATAAATTCTGATATATCTAATATACTCTTCTTCTATAGACTATATATAGCAGTATAGTACTATATGCATAAGTATATCTCACTAGCAGTATATAGTACTACATACTAACTATATATATGTACGGCGACGTGTGATCCCGACATATTTGGTTTCCTTTTTTACATCATTTGGTTTAAAATAAGTTTCCCCTAGGCACACAGATATACAAATATTATATACGACACAAGAAATCCTACACGGGTAGATATTTTATGCTACTTGTATATGACATGCAGGGTCACGGCACTAATAATATCCTTATACGTAAGACTCTAGGTATATAATATCATACATACTATTATATTTATAATCTATAATATCTCATTACTACTATATAATATACTGATATTTCATAACTATTACGTTATATATAATATATATATATATAAATAATGATATATATACAAATAATATATATACATACTATAAACACTTCTTTATATGGTATTACGTATAACTATATATTTATTGTTATATATATATACAGGCGGGTGTTTACGAAACGTAGGGGGTGGGACAAAATTTGGAGACATATATATCTTGTGTACCATTACCAAGTGTTATGTCTTAAAATCACAAGTTAACTCGTACTTCCTCATTTAGCATAGGTAAATGAGTTCAGGAAGCGCTGCAAGATTGATAACTATGATCTAAACGCTGAATATTGGTGTTTATGTGTCCGCCCAGATGATGGTTTTATATATTATTATTGATTGACTATTATAATATTATATTCATTTATGCTTATTTAATTATATTATTATAAATTATTTAATTATTATTATTATATTATTTATTATTATTATTATTATTAATATCATTATTTATTATCAAAATTGTTATATTATTAATTATTATATATACTATATTATTATTATTAATATTATTTATTATTATTATATATTATTTTATTAATATAATTATTTAATTATTTATTATCTGATTATTGATTAATTATTATTAATTTATCATTAAGATATCTTTATTATTGTGATTGTATTTATTCTTATACTTCTATTGGTAAGTATTATCTCCTGTTCCTATTCGTATGTATCTACGTATTATCATAGAAATATTACTTATCAAAATAAATTATTGTTATTAAGGCATTTATATTGTTATTAGTAATATCAGGAGTATTATTATTTATGCTTCGCATTATTATTTGTTATATTAATTTATTATTGTATCCGTTTCCCAAGTAAATATTGCTCGAATACGATCAACAATGATTCCTAGTATTATTTGATCCTATCTCATATAATAGCGTAGTGCCTATCAAGCAAAATTACAGCAGTGTTCCAATATTAGCAGACAGAATACCCTGTGTCCTATAGGTTACATTTACGTTGAGGAGTTTCCGTAGCCAAGTCGTCACATCTACGGAATATAAACGACCAATAATTCAACATCATACACCATGTGCACCTTTCTAACTCAAGTTTATCTTACTAACATGGAAGAACTTTACAGGAATTATATAAGACCAAAAACGCTTGTAATAGTACAAAGAGAAAATATCCTCCAAATTTGTCCCCCTAGTTTCGTAAACACCCTGTATATATATATATATATATATATATATACTTAGTATAATATATAGTATATATTACTATATATATAATTATATATATATATATAGAATATTATATATATATACTATAAACTATTATATATATATTAATATATATAGGTACGTCGTCGCGACATCGCTGTTATATATAAATATATACTATAGATATATATATATATTATATATATATATATATATATATACTATATCTA
>JABUQX010048932.1:0-2500 GCA_015478945.1 Trachelipus rathkii | reverse complement strand
AAGCCAAATTTGTCTTTGTTGTAATAAGAATTTATTTGAAAGGATTGTCATGTATGTTGCAAATAAAAAAGTTATATATATATATATATATATATATATATATATATATATATATATATATAATAATAATAATAATAATAAATATATAAATATATATATATCATATGTAATATATATGTACATATATATATACAATATCTATGTATACAAAACATTAATAAAATATAATACTAATATATACATATACATGCGATAATAATAATATATATATATATATATATATATATATATATATATAATAATATATAATAATAATAATATATACTTTCTTTAATAATACTCTTTAATAATAATAATAATAATATATATAATAATAATATAATAATATATAATGTATATATAATATAATATATGTAATAATATAATAATAATAACAAATAATATAATATATAATAATAATAATATGTATGTAATATGTAATATATAATATGAAATAATATATATATATATATATATATATATATATATATATATCATATATATATATATATATATATATATATATATATATATATATATATATATATATATATATATATATATATATACTGGGCACGATTCAATACTCGATTTTATCGGGTCAGCCCAACAAGCATTCTAATATTCTGTTTTTGTTTATACATATTATTTATATATATTCGTTACACTATATATATATATATATATATATATATATATATATATATATACTATATATATATATAATATATATAAATATATATATATATATATATATATATATATATATATATAATAAAATAATAATATATATATATATATATATATATATATATAATAATAATAATATCAACTAATATGTAATAATAATATATATGAGGACTGAATCTTATTCTTTAACAGCATCTGACGCATGCTTTGGTGAAAAATAATAAAAGAAAATTTTGATGCTCAGTATTCTGTGATTTGAGAATAAAGATGTCAATAATTATTATTCTTCTAAGGCTTCTATTAGCAATAAATTCAAATTTATATTTAATATGAATTCTCGAGCAGCCAACATGAATAAAAATTTCGCTAGTCAATTCGACGCATGCGTTAATTGGAGCGCATACCTTTCTGAGAAATTTAACATGGTAAACAGGTGCGCTCGAGTGAAATTACTAACGGCGAAAACACTATGAAAGCTTGCAGAAACTTAATAGCAAGCAAATATATCCTAAAAACGATTTTCGGAGTCTTTCTCTTAATATTCGTTCAATTTTCTGTTATTCTGAATTTAAAAAAGAAAAATAATAATAAGATTTATGATTTTTTCTGCTATACTAATCTGGGTTGTCAAATTTTCTATTTCATTGCCAAATTTCACAAATTTAGTCATTATTGAAAGAAATGCTTCATTATATAAACTAATTAAGTGTCGAAATTTACATAAAAATGAGTTATTGATAAATACAGAAAATAATCCGGATATTTTAATTAAATTTTGGAATTAGGAAAAAAAAAGAGAAAAAAATACAATAAAAATACAATTTAATGTGGGAGTTATTTTAACGTTTGTGCAATTTTCATGTATATGGCAGCTTATTTTTTAAATGCTTTATGATAGTGACCTCAAATATAAAAGTGAATGCAAAAAAGTTTCTATAATTCAATACTCAATATTAGATTTGCAAGTAAGCTTTATATTTCAATTACATCAATATATATATATATATATATATATATATATATATATATATATATATATATATATATATATATATATATATATACTATATATATATATATATATATATATATATGGTGACGCTATTATTAATAATAATAATAAAGATAATTATAATTTTCCGCATGATCAAACATTTTCGCCGAGATTGACCCTGATATAAATATATATATATATATAATATATATATATATTTATATTTATATATATATTAATAATATATATATATATATATATATATATATATATATATTTATATATATATATATATATACTATATATATATATATATATATATATATATATATATATATATATATATATATATATAATATAATAATATATATATATATATATATACATATATATATATATAATATATATACATTTGTATTTAATATTGAAAATTAAATATCTAAAAAAATCGATATAAATATTTTTATATCAAAATTCGATACTTAATCTCAAACATGCTTATATTTATTTCCAATGTACGTGAGAATTATGTATGGGTTTCTGCAGACTGTACAGGGAAAGAGATATATGTATATGTATATATATAATAAATAATATATATGTAATATATATATATAATATAATATATATAATAATATATAATATATATATATAACATAATATATATATAACTATGTAATATATACTATATATGTTACTTATATAATAATAATATGTATATATCATAATAATATAATAATAATATATATATATAATAATATAATAATAATAATAATA
>JABUQX010048931.1:10000-15000 GCA_015478945.1 Trachelipus rathkii | reverse complement strand
ATTATTATTATTATTATTATTATTATTAGTATTGTGTTGTTGTTGTTGTTGTTGTTGTTGTTGTTGTTGTTGTTGTTACTATTATAATAATTATTACATTGATAATAGTAAGTGTTTCTTTTAATTGTATTATTATTATTATTATTATTATTATTATTATTATTATTATTATTATTATTATTATTATTATTATTATTATTATTATTATTATTATTATTATTATCATTATTGTATTATTATTATTGTGTGTGTGTGTGTGTGTGTGTGTGTGTGTGTGTGTGTATTACATTGATAGTATTGTTATTATTAGTATTGTGTGTGTGTGTGTGTATTATTGTGTGTGTGTATTATTATTAATATTAATATTATGTATCATGTGTGTGTGTGTGTGAAACTGTGTGTGTGTGTGTTATTATTATTATTATTATTATTATTATTATTATTATTATTTATTATTATTATTATTATAATTAAGATTTTCTTAATAATCAAAAATTACATTGAAATATTGATGTTGAGAAATACAAGTTGGTGGCAATTCGTTTAACAGATAAGAAGAAGAACATTTACGATGAAAAAATCCGTTTCATTAAATCATTCTTCATATTTCCTATTCGATCATAAATCAGATAAAATGATGATCGAACTTGCTGAAAATAAATGGGCAACTTTTCCGCTTGCTCAGCACTTGTATCGGCATGCAAAAGACCAGTGCGAAATAAATAATTTTTCATTATATATATATATATATATATATATATATATATATATATATATATATATATATACTATATATATATATATAATATATATACATATATATATATATATATATATATATATAATATTATATATATATATATATATATATAGTATATATATATAATATATATATAGTATATATAATATTATTTAATATATATATATATATATATTATATAATATATATATATTATATATATGATATATTATATCATATATATAAATATTATATATATATATATATATATATATATATATATATATATAAAGGGAGAGAAGCAGTACACTCGAAGAAATGAGAATACCACCCTTTCATTATATATGTTGCGTTAAGCATATTCATATAACCCAAAGAACTCGAATAATTAACGGTTCGCTACTCTTCACGCTGATTTTAAACACATATGCAAAAGAGGAGTAGACTCAACTCCATTTGCACATCATGAAGACATAAACACTATTACAAATTACTTCCTTTAAAAAATTTGAAATGATAACTTTACAACGGTCTCTGAAAATCCAAGAGCGGCGGCTTCCAAAGACAGCTCCAATCCACCCCTTTCCTCATCGCCCACCTTTTTTCCCTTTCAATTTTTTTTCCAAAAATTTCCTCATCACTCCCTCATCAATTGTGAGTTGACGGCCTCCCGTGTTGAGGTTGGTGCAGTAACAACGTATTCTGGTGAATGGTCTTCTTCGTTCATTAGTTTCTCCAATCTTCTCGATCATTCCTCTAATTTCCATTTTGTCAAACACTTCCTCTTTTCTTCTAGGTATTGTCTCTTTTTCTTAACAGAAACAAAGGTGATTGAGTATTCTAGCAACAATCTTTACTGCACTCCTTCCTGTCTTTATCCTCAATTAATAGCAGATTTTAGATGTTTCATATATGGAAGCAACGATGTCTCTGTTCTCGGGTTTTTAATTTGTAGTCATCTGTAGCGTAAGCTCTCTTGTCAATCTTCTGCTAAATTCATTTGTTCTGAAAAAAAAATTATTTGTCACACGAAGACTATCTTAAATTCCATAACTGTCTAAACTCCAAAATAGAACACATTCTCTCTTCTCCCTTCTCAAAAATCAAAATTTTATGTGATTTCAATGTTCATCATCGTAAGTTCTCATGATAGTTTTCTAGTTCTCATGATAGTTTTCTAGATCTCATGGTAGAACTAGGTGAACTTACCTACCATTTCTCTATCCAGAATGACTTTGAAGAATTGGTGCAAGTTTCTCCTCGTATACCTATTCGTTTTTGGCGATAAATCCCACACTCTAGACCCTTTCCTAACTTCCAATCCTTCTTATTCTGCTAAACTCTTTCTTCCTTTAGATTCATCCAATTATCTTCTTATAAATGTATCCTGTTCTTTCTTCAAGTGTTCCGCAGGAAAAATTCAGCCTACGGTTGGAAACGTTTTTGGAAAATCGGTGCTGCAAACTGTTTAGATTTGCGGTCGTACTTCTTTGATTTCCATTGGAATGAATACTGCTTCCTTGGGATTGGTAGTGGGAGGTGTCTCTCGGAATGTAAATAACTCATAACCGAGGTGATTCTCTCTCTGGCATGGAGACGTAAATTCCATAATTTTCATTTCATCTAAAACTAACAACCCTGGATTGTTCTCATTTGTTCTCTTTGATCTCATGCTATTCACCGTTGAGACTTCCCCTTCAAGAATTGCCGTCATTCGTCTTAAAACTAAAAAATTCATGTTATATATATTTTTTCCCTGAGGCGTGTAAAATTTATTTTCGGTGACACTAAAAACTATTTTCTCCGTAGAAAATGTTATGATCTTTCTAGTTTCTCTTCCTCTCGTCCTTTCTGGCATTTTGCAAAGGAAATGTCAACTCTTAACTTTCTCTTTCTCTCATCCAGAGAAAACAAAGATGAAGAGCATTCTGCCATTAATGATCTCTATAATCTAAAGGATGTAAACAAATAATGGAAACAGACGAGCAAAATAATATAGATTTCTTTGCGAATGCTGAATTATTAATATTCAAAATTCCTCGTACTACACTGCTCAATTATTGTAACAATAGGAAAAGTAATTGGGGCTAACAGAACTTCCTCTTTAGATTCGAATTTGAATAAGCGATATGACAAGGGAGACATTTTGGATTTTTGAACCAAGCTACTAGATCAGGTAGTACACGCTCAATATGAAACGCTTTCTAAAACAGTAGCCTTTTCTTAATTGCATTAGATAACAAGATGACTAAAGCTCAGTGGCATCAGAGAGTAGAGCTTGTATATTTACTTGGTCTTGATTACAATGCCACCAAAATGTAATAATCTGAGGGTTTATCTTTAGACAAATTATACATAGAGTGGAAGATACCCATCTCCTCATCATACCAAACTGGAAGATTTCTAGCTAACAACATAAGCAGTAGTAGGACGGTAATTCCGGACACCGATCGTTTTTTACCCCCAAAACCCATACTGGACACCGATCTTTTTTTACCCCACCTTACCTTTTTTGAGCTCGAATTATTTACCTGCCCCTTGACCTTTTTTGAGCTCGAATTTTTACCTGACCTTGACCTTTTTGGGACTTTACCTTTTTTCGACCAACCCTTTGGTCTTCCATGGGTCATTTTTGGCCCACGGTATTTTTTGAGAACCCTAATTTTTTGAGAACCCTAATTTTTTGAGAACCCTAATTTTTTGAGAACCCTAATTTTTTGAGAACCCTAATTTTTGAGAACCCTAAATTTTTGAGAACCCTAATTTGTTGAGAACCCTAATTTTTGAGAACCCTAATTTTTTGGCAACCCTAATTTTTGGGAAACCCTAATAAATTTTTTTAGGCAAAAAAAAAAAAAACCCCCTTTCGAAGAAAAGGGTTGCGCCAAACGGTTGCGTCAGCAACCGTTAGTACGTATTACCCCCTATTTTACGCCCCCTAATTTTTTTCGACCGTGGGCAATTTTTTCCCACGGTATTTTTGCTAACCTTTAGGGGCTTAGCCTTTTTGAAGTCTTACCTGGTGTTGGCCATTGATATTTCGGACCCAACCCTTGGCTTCCAGGGTCAATTTTGGCCCACGTTAATTTTAGGGCTACCCTTTGGTCTTCCATGGGTCAATTTTGGCCCCACGGTAATTTTTGGATACCCTTTGGTCTTCCATGGGTCAATTTTGCCCACCCTAAATTTTTGGGTACCCTTTGGTCTTCCATTGGTCATTTTTGGCCCACAGTAATTTCGACCAACCCCTTTGGTCTTCCCATGTGTCATTTTTGCCCACGGTAATTTTCATCCAACCCTTTGTCTTCCATGGGGTCAATTTTGGCCCACGGTAATTTTGATCTTCATTTAGGGCTTAGCCCTATTTTTTTGATGTCTTTACAACTTGTTTGACCATGATTATTTTCCCTTAACCTTGCCATAACCATGGGTCCCAATTTTGGCCACGGTAATTTTTTTGGCTTCCTTTAGGGGCTTGCCCTATTTTTTTGATGTCGTTACCTATGTTTGGCCATGATATTCTCGGTTTTACCTTGCCATATGACATGGGTTCAAATTTGACCCTACGGAATTTTTTGTCCGTCCTTTTAGACTTAGCCCTTTTTGATGTCTTAACATTGTTTGACCATGATTTTCGGCCTTAACCTTTGATCATCCATGGGTCAATTTTGACCCACGCTAACTTGATGGCTTTGATGGTTCCCAATCACCGTAAGAAGTACCTAGTGATGTTCTATTAGTTGTTCTATGAGTATTAGAGAGTGCCAGGGTGAGTGGTCAGGTGAGTTTGCCAAGTGAGTGCCAATGAGTGCCAAATGAGTGCCAATGAGTGCCAAGTGAGTGCCAATGAGTGCCAAGTGAGTGCCACATAGTGCCAAGTGAGTGCCACATAGTGCCAACTGAGTGCCACTTTTTTCAAGCCTTTTCTAGCCTCCCCTGAGCCCCGAATGCCCTTAATATGGTGTCTTACCCCTAGGTAAATAAGGTATGAGGATTCGATGTGGTGTATATAACAAGTTGCTAGGATGCCTCCTACTATGAGGTTAGTCTTTTTCTATCACTTATTACACTACGACACTTATACACACATTCACTATGACACTTATACACACTATGACACTTACATTAACCCATATACACTTACACTCACACCCACACACAGATACACTTACACTCACACACTCGATATTTTGATACCTCAACTTTGATGCCTCAACTATTCAAAGAATTTCGTTTCAAATATACTACGAGTCAATCATTT
>JABUQX010048931.1:0-5000 GCA_015478945.1 Trachelipus rathkii | reverse complement strand
ATTATAAATATGATATACACTTAGTAAAAATAAAACACTTTAATACAAATCAGATAACTTGTGCACCGCTTAACAGCTAAAATGACTATGATTTAAAATGAGTTTGGGTCTAAAAGAAAATAAAACACACACCTGCTCAAATACAAGTTTAAAGAACAACGTTAATTTTCAAAAGACGATAAAATAATTCTGGACCAATCACATACGAGGTCATTATAGAGATAAGGATTTACCCCGACGAATCACAAGTAAGGAAAACATTTCCGTCTTTACCTGTTTAAAGGATCTTACCGATCCAGCATGTTTCAGTTGAAAATATATTTATAAAAATAATAATAACAATGATTCTTGTCTATACGGGAAATACCTTTTGACCTGGTATTAGGATTAAATTAGCCCGTCTACAAAAAGGATTATCCTAAATTTATAGGAGCCTAAATTTTAGGCCTAATTAGTTATTGCACCACATTTATACAGAAAAGGTCAGTTTTGAAATATATTTTGACCTGGAATGAGGCTTAAATCGCCCCGGGTTACAAAAAGGATTATCCAATTTAACCTAAAGTAGTTATCTGCAGTAGTTATTTCAACACATTTTACAGAGAGAGAGGTCAGTTTCGTATCTGAAAGGAGTGCGGGTTGTTGTGTTTTCTCGTGATAAGATTGTCAATGCTACTATAGATAATAATAATAATTAATAAAGAAAAACCCGAATTATTTAAAAAAACTTGAAATATAAATATAGTAAACATCGAGTGAATAATATAAATGTAAGTGAATAATTGTTATTTTTAAGTAAGAACTTAGAAATGATTTTAATAAATTACATGTTATGTTAGCAGAGCAAGAACTTAGTTTGTTATTTTTATACTTATTACATGGCTTAAAGATGAGAAAGCAGTAAGTCAGCCCAGCAACAAAAACGCGGCATTAGCTTGGTGTAGAGGAGCGCCTGTAGGGGCTGGCCCTCACTGATTTACTGATTTTATCTGCTTTTAGGAGTTAAATATATGGTTTTAATAAAATTTCATAAAATTTTAGTAAAAGTTATTTTAAAAACTTGATAGTTATAAAATTTTATAAAACAAAAAGTATTAACAGCTAATAACATAAATTCTTTGTTCAAAGATTAATGTTTGATTTATTATAGAAGGTTTAAGAAACTTTGAATAGTTTGTACGTGTGTATAAGTGTAAATGTAAGTGTAAGTATCTATGGGTGAGTATAAGTGTCATAGTGAATGTATGTATAAGTGTAAGTGTGTGTGTGTGTGTGTGTGTGTGAGTGTGTGTGTGTGTGTGTGTGTGTGTGTGTGTGTGTGTGTGTGTGTGTAAATCTGTGTGCGAATGTATAAGTAAATCTGTGTGTGTGGGTGGTGTAAACGTTAAATCTTGTGTGTGAGTGTAAGTAAATCAGTGTGAGTGTAAGTAAATCTGTGTCAGTGCTAAGTAAATCTGTGTGTGAGTTTAAAGCGTAAATGTAAGTGTCTATGGACAAATGTAAGTGTCATAGTGAATGGGTGTATAAGTATCATAGTGAATGTGTGTATAAGGTTGTAAGTGTGTGTGTGTGACCACATGTGTATAAGTGTAAATGTAAGTGTTATGGCGTAAATGTAAGTTTCATAGTGAATGTGTGTATAAGTGTCATAGTGAAGGTGTGTATATGTGGTGTGTGGTGTGTGGTGTGTGTGTGGTGTGTGTGTGTGTGTGTGTATGTGTGGAATGTGTGTGTGTGTGTGTGTGTGCGGGTGTTGGGTGTGTTCTAAATAATAATAACAATAGCCAGAATGAAGTAAATAACACTAAGTATTAATAAAAATAATAAAAATAAAATAATAAAATAATAAAAATAATAATAAAAATTAAATAAAAATAATATAATAAAAATAAATAAAGAAAACATAAATGTTAATAAAATATATGAGTTTAAAGCAGTAAAAGCAGAGAGTTAAAACAAGTTTAAAGCAGAGAGTTTAAAAACAGTAAAGCAGAAAGTTAAAGCAGTAAACAAGAGTTAAAGCAGTAAAGCAGAAAGTTAAAGCAGTAAAACATGAGTTAAAGCAGTAAAGCAGAAAGTTAAGCAGTAAAGCAGTAAAACAGAGGCATATGCTAATCCCCTAGGTGTTAGGTAATAACACCTCTAATGTTTTAGTAACTTTACTGCTTTACTGCTTTAAGGAATGGAAAAGTATATGTTTTTAATAAAATTTCGTACAATTTTTATTAAAATAAAATGTTTATATGGCCGAAAATCTGTGTGTTTTTATTCTTACATTACAAATAAAAATAAAAAAGTATTAAAACTTTATTAAAAAATAGAAATAAATAAATAAAAAAGTATTTAAAACAAAATAAAAAATATAAAAGAATAAATAATTTAATAAAATATATGAGTTAAAGCAGTAAAGCAGAGAGTTAAACCAGTAACAGAAGGTTAAAACAGTAAAGCAGAGAGTTAAAGCAGTAAAGCAGAAGTTATAAAGCAGTAAAAACATGAGTTAAAGCAGTAAAGCAGAAATTTAAAAGAGCAGTAAAACAAAGGCATACTAATCCCCTAGGTGTTAGGTAATAACACCTCTATTGTTTTACTGCTTTTCTGCTTTAAGGTATGTAAAGTATATGTTTTTATACTAATCCCCTAGGTAACTTAAAATAAAATGTTTATATAACCGAAACTCTGTGTAATAACTATTCCTACATTATAAATTAATGAATAAAAAAAGTATTCAAAAACAAAAATAAAAATTAGAAATAATAAAATAAAAAAGTAATAAAAACCAAAATATAAATATATAATAATAAAATAAAAAAGTATTAAACAAATATAAAAAATATAAAAGAAAACATAATGTTAATAAATATACATGACACGTCTAACAGCCAGCCTACAAGCAGAGCAAGATATAAACAGTAAAGCGGCACGCATTAAAACAGCTCCTCACACACACAGACAGACCGTAATAAACACGCAAAGTAAAACCAGCAGCTTACAAGCACACCACCCAAGTAAAGCAGCACAGCTTTAAGCCAGAAAACCTCATAAAAATGAAGATAATAACCGGCACCGTCAACAAAATCAAAAGCCAGAAATAGCATAAGCAGTAAAGCAGTAACACACCAACGGACACCTCCACTAACTCAACCTACCGGCTGTTAACGGTAACTACACCACCTTAATTTTTTACTCTAAAACTGACAATCCATCTCAACGGTCATGTAACCACAAACAACAAAAGATACTATGCTTTCTCACATAAAAAATTGATACATATGTCCGTAACAAATTGAATCTAGACTACGTACGAATAATCCATTTGAAACGACAATTCTTTGAATAAGTCACGGCCGATCAAAGTACCTGAACCACACAAGGCACCTCAACAAGTTGCAGGTATCTCAACAAAATATCGAGTGAAACACTATGGTTTTGAGAGTCGTTCACAAGTCTTTGTATCTGTGTGTGGGTATGTACGAGTGTAAGTGATATATGGTTTAATGTAAGTTATCACAGACAAACACTAAGTGTGCTAAAGTATCATAGTGAAATGTGATGTAAAAAGTGTCACGATAACGGTATAACGCATGATAGCACACAAGAAACTAAACTATAGCTCAGGAAGGCATCACAGCAACTTGTAATAATACCACAATCGAAACTACCATAAAACATCAACCATACTATTAACCAGGGTTCAGACACCCAATTAAGGGCATTCGGGGCTAGGAAAGAGGCTAGAAACACTTGAAAAAAAGTGGCCACTCAGTTCGAGCACATGTCGGCACTCACCATTTGGCACTATGTTGGACTAAACAACAATATGGCACTCCATAGCACTCACTGGCACTCCATTGGCACTCATGGCAACTCATTGCACTCACTTGGCCACTGCACCCTGGCCACTCACCTGCCACTCATCTAATACTCACTAGAACACTAATAGAAACATCACTAGGTTACTTGCTTACGGGTGATTGAGGAACCATCAAAGCCATCAACGCTTAGCGTGGGTCAAAATTGGACCCATGGCATTAGGAGTAGGCCGAAATATCATGGTCCAAAACAATGTTAAGACATCAAAAAAGGGATCTAAGACCCTAAAGGAAGGACAAAAAGTACCGTGGCGGTCAAAATCTATGAACCAACAGAGCAAGACATACACAATCATGCACGCAAGGTAAAAAACAACCGAAATATCATGGTCACACACAACAGGTAAAGAGACATCAAAAAATAACGTGACTAAGATCCCGATAAATCAGAAAGCCAAAAATTACCGTGGGCCAAAAATTGACCCATGGTATATCATGGCAAGGTTAAGGACGAAATATCATGATCAAACAAGGTAAAGACATCTATAACATTCTCGAAAATTTATATAATGAAGATCAAAAATTTACCGTGGGCCAAATTTGACCCATGGAAGACCAAAGGGTTGGATGAAAATTAACCGTGGGCAAAAATGACCCATGGAAGACCAAGGTTGGTCGAAAATTACCGTGGAGCAAAACATGAACCCATGGAAGACAAAGGGAATTACCCCAAAAAATTTCCGTAGGCGCCAAAATTGACCCATGAAAAGACCAAAGGGTAGCCTAAAAATTACCGTGAAGGCCAAACATTGGACCCAATGCGAAGACCAAAGTAGCCTTCAAAATTACCGTGTGGCCAAAATTGACCCATGGAAGACCAAAGGGTGGTCGAAAGTATCATGGCCCAAACAAGGTAATGACATCACAAAACGGGCAGCCCTAAAGGTTAGCCAACAAAATATACCGTGGCAAAATTAACGCCCAAACCCGTTCTCCGAAAAAAATTAGGGGGCGTAAAAATAGGGGGTAATACGTACAACGGTTGCTGACGCAACCGTTTGGCGCACCCTTTCTTCGAAAGGGTGCTAAAAATTAGGGTGCCGAAAAATTAGGGGGGCCAAAAATCAGGGTTGCCGAAAAAAATTGGGGTTGCCAAAAAATTAGGGTTGCCAAAAAATTAGGATTGCC
>JABUQX010048930.1:32500-45700 GCA_015478945.1 Trachelipus rathkii | reverse complement strand
GCTAGATTCCAACACTCAAACTCTGTTAAATATAAAATATTTTTTTTAAAACCACTTCTAAAATAGTAAAAGGAAAATCTTAAGGGAAATAACTAAACGAGATAAGTTTAAGTTCCGGACTTTAATCCTGGTCGCCCTCATCAAACTTACATTTTTTTTACATATTAAAACAACAAATATAAAAATATTGAAAATACAAATAAAAAATGAAAATATACAATTAAGCAAAAAGCAGAGGCGTCACATTCTTAATCTTTTTTTATCAAGTATCCAATATAATTATTTCAAAGTAAGTTCTAAAATGGATATGATACAAATCTTTTTTGTGATTGATCAAAATGAAACATCTTCGAATAGTTGAAATTACTTTTGTAGAAAATGAAAAAGACTCAATCAATTGATTAATTTATATTTGGAAAAAGAAATAAAAAAAAAATTTTAATATATAATATATATAATATATATAGATATATATATATATATATATATATATATAATATTATATATAATATAATAAATATATTAATATAAATATATATATAAATATATATATAATATTATATCAATCTATAATTATTATGAATGTCAAGCAATTTGATGTTTTTTCATCTAAAACAGTTTTTTTCCATTTACATTTTATTACTACCTTTTATTTTTGAAAATATTCATTTTACTTTTATTTTATCTATAATTCTATAATTTTTGTTTATTCTATTTCTATATTGATTTCTGCACGTATTTATATAAAATGAATATTTACTACTATAATTAATTAAACATTTTATTATAAACGTATATCTAAAATAACTTTGTATAGACTCTAATATTCACGTATGATATGAGTATCCGCCATGCTTGGGCACGATAGTCCTATTTTTAATTGTGTTAAAGGCGTAATTTTAAACTAAGTGGCTATTCTTTCCTTTTCTTTCAAGTTTGCATAATCTTAGTATATCTTATTCTTCACAAGTTTCATTTATTGACCAACTGTCGCAAAAAAAAATAAAACAAGAAATCGTAAACGTTTCAAAAAAAGATAGTTTCTAAAATGTCCCTAGCAATCTGAAAAATTTATACATATAATATCAAATATAATATATAAAAACATATATAATATATATATCATATATATATAAATAATAATAGATTATATATAAATACTATATATTATAATATAATATATGATATATATACATCACATCACGCGCCATGACACTCTGTCAATTAATGTATGTAAAGGTTGTTCATGGTGTAACTCTTAGAGCTCTTATGACGACGGGTCAAGCCAATCAAATTGGAAGAATATTTTAAACTGTATATAAAATCCATTGTAATTCTCGCCCTAGAAGGAATAGAATATTGTGTGTGAAAATCTAAGCTGATAAAAGGAGGCTCAGGCAGTTTAGATTCAAGAGCCAAGACATAGCATGTTGCATCGGTCAGTGCACAAAAATTAGTATTATAAATGGAGTCTGAATTACATAAAAATTGATCTTGAAATTAACAACATTTTAATCCTTGAATACATGAAAAAATAAAAAAATTTTTTGCAATGTAACTGATAAAGAAAGTGCTAATGAAAGCAAAATAAACGTGCTTAGTTTTGTGTGCCAAAACTTCCTTTCATTTTTAAAGGAAAAACCCCTTTGATTCCTAATACCTTGATAGGGCTATTTCTAACCCTACAAGTGTGGCGATTTCCCCAGTAGCGACTCGATTAATTAACCCTTTTGTCCTGGGGCGACTAACAATTAAAAAAAAGTGGTGATAATTGAAAAATAGTGAAGTGTTAAAAAGAGGAAAAATAGTTTCAGAAGATGTAAGACTTATCACACACAAAAACTAGATAAAGTAAGTCTTAGTGCGTTAGTACAATAGCTCTAATATAACGTTATTATATAAGAATCGCCGTGAGAATCCCTTGATTTTAAAAAGTCGCTAGACACACTTAAAAAGAACGCCATTTTCAGCTAATACCGGGGAAAAAAATAAACAATAAAATAACTAAAAAATCATAATATGAAGTGCATAGAAGGGACTTTAACATGCCCAGCTATAAGAAAAGATCCGCCCCGATCAAGACGCGAGGGGGCAGAGGAATAGTCAATTTACACCCCAAAGAAACATCTGCGAAGCGACTTCGCACGTCTCCCTCTCCCAAATCTCTACTAGGAAGAAGGATAATTCAAATTTGAAGGTAGAGGAGAATCCAGGGAACTTCGCAACACCCGACGACAAGAATGTTAGTACCTCCACAGTCTTTCTCCCCCCTGTGGAGACCCTCACGACAGCGAAGATCGTGCCATACCAAATGATGTCAGACGAATAGTAATTACACCTGTACACACTACTATAAGACTGTATTTAAAACAGAATGGTGTAGACACGCAAAAGAGCCGCGTGAGTAATCATTAACCTACGTCCTTCCCACATGATAGGTAGGGAACCATCAGGTTTTCCTGTGAAAGATGGCTTCCAAAGGTTAATTAGGAGCATATTCCTCTAAACACCGCACTTTTTGAAACAAAATCAAATTTTCTCATGTTTTTGATTATCTAGATTATTAGAAAAGTTCCTCCTGAACATCATGGTGTCAGTATTTTTATTTAAATTTAACTTTTTTTAGATCCTGAAATTTATTAGTGAGGTGTGCGAAGCTAAAACATTTCGAATCCACGTCAAAATTACAATTCCAGTTCATTTGAAAAAAAAATGTTTGATTTATAATATAGTTTTTTTTCATCAATCCGCACCTCTCACCATTCTTCTGTCGGATTTTACTCAGTTCAAATAAATGAAATCCGACAGCCGAAGCCACAGTCAGTAGCCGGCGATTTTTTCATGAAATAATGCATAGGAAGAAAGATCTCGCTCCAGTGAACTTGACGAACAATTTTCAATAGATGCAGAATCCTGAGTCGGATCCGATTGAGAGCGGAAGTCGAATCAAGTCGGAGCCGGTGTCAAAGAGCTCGGATTGAAGTAATGAAAGTTTCCGACAAATCTTTTTTTAGCGTGAAAATATATTGTCATGAAGAACGTTCTTGGAAGCCATTATCAAATAGTGCAGAAACCTTAGTCGGATCCGGGACCGAAGTAGGTTAAACCGGAGCCGGAGCCGGAGCAGGAGCTGGGAAATTTTAAGAGAAAATATATTGTTTAGTGAAAATTTAATGTCAGAAGGCGGCTGAAACATTTTCCAAATAGTGCAGCAATTCTTATCGATATCCCGAGTCGAATCGACGCCGGGAGTCAAGCCGGGCCGGATCGGAAGCGATCCGACAGTACGAACTTTTCCTGAAAAATATTGTTTTTGGTGAAAAATTTATTGTCAGAAGTACGCGCTAACAATTAGATCAAAGAGTGTGCAAGAAACCTAGTCAGGATCCGGAGCCGAAGCCGAAGTCAAAGCGCCGGAGCCGGAGCGAGCCGGAGCGAGCCGGAGCCGGATATAGTTTGTAATCTTGTTTTCAGAAATGATATTTTTAGGTGAAAATTACATTGTCAGAAGCGTGCTGACACAATTTTTCAATAGTGCGAATACATAGTGTCGGATCCGGTCCGCGATCGAAGCGAGTCGGGTCGACCGAGCCGAAGTAATGAAATTTCAGAAAGACAATAAGTTTTGGTGAAAAATATAAAACGTGCCGAACAATTTTCAATAGTGCAGAAACTTTAGTCGGATCCGTACCGAAGCCGAAGGCGATCTGAAAGTCAAGCCGGAGCCGGCAGCTGGATCCCGATCTCTGGTTGAATTTTTTCGGGAAATATTGTTTTAGTGAAAAATTATTGTCAGCAGACGTGCTGAACAATTTTCAAATAGGCAGAATCCTTGTCAGACCGCACCGGGGTGGAGCCGGAGCGGAGCCGAGCCGAACTGAGTTGAATTTTTCTAAAAATATTTTTGTGCAAAATTCATTGAGTGAAGAAGTGCAATTTTCAAATAGTGCAACGAAAAATTTAGTCGATCCGGAAGACGAACTGAGTCGGACGCGTAGTCGAAGTGGAGCGGTGTTCGTGTCGGTGCGGAGCCCAGAATATGAAATTTTTTGAAAAAATGTTTTTTAGGTAAAAATTTATTGCCAGAGAGACGTGCTGAACAATTATCCAAAATATGCAGAAACCTTAGTCGGATCCGGAGCCGAAGTCAGTGTCCGCGAAATCGAAATTTATTTTATGAATTTATTTCTTCAGAAAATATATTTTAAGAAAGTTTATTCTCGAAGAACGTGCCTGAACAATTTTTTTCAATAGGCTAGAATTCCTTAGTCGATCTGGATCGAGGGGGAGCCGAGCGGAGCCAAGAAGGAGCCGAGCCGGAAGCCGGAGGCCAGAACTGGAGCCGGAGATAAGGTATAAATATGAAATTATTGTGAGAAAAATTTAATTGCAAGAAAGTGCTGAACCCTATCAACATAGTGCAGAACTAAAGTCGACCGGACCGTAGCGACTGTCAGAGCGGAGCCTGGAGCCGAGCCGGATTCTGGGCTATGATTTTTTAATCGGGAAATATTATTTTAGGTGAAAAAAATGTATTGCCAAAGAACGTGCTGATAACATTTCAAATAGTGCAGAACCCTAGTCGGATCCGAGTCGAGCAATCGATATTGACGAACCGGACCGGAGCGGAGCGGAGCCGAGTATGCAATATCGAAAAATATTTTTTTTCAAGGTGAAATTTTTTGCCAGAAGTGCTGACATTATCAAATAAGTGCCGAAATCTTATGGGGCCTGGAGTCGGAGCCGAAGCCGAAGTCTGAGCCCGGAGCCGAGCCGGAGCCGGAGCCCGGAGCCGGAGCCGGAGTCCTTTTTGTATTTTTTCCGAATATTTTTTTAGGTAAAATTTTATGTCAGAAGGACGTGCTGAACAATTTTCAATAGTACAGAATCCTTAGTCGGATCCGATTCGGGAGTCGAGAGGAGCCGGAGCCGTCCATAAATTATTTTGAAAAAATAATATTAGAGAATTTGCAAGAAATGACAATGCGAACAATATCAAATGTCAGAAACCTTAGTCGGATCCGGAGCCGAAAACAAAGTCAGAGCGGAGCCGGATCCGTTTCCTGGTTATGAAATTTTTTTCCGGAAATTTTTTTGTAAAGAAATTATGTCAGAAGACGTCGAACAATTTTCAAATAGTGCTGAATCCTTAGTCGAATTCGGATCCGGATTCAGTCGGAGCTGAGCCGGAGCCGAGTATGAATTTTTTTGAAAAATAATATTTTGGTGAAAATCTATTGCGAAAAGACATCTGAACTAGTTACAAATAGTGCAAAAACTAGTACCGGATCCGATGCCGAAAGCGAAAGACAGAAGCCCGGCGCCGGAGCCGGAGCTGGAAACGGATCCTGGATATAAATTTTCTTCACCTATGTTTAGGGAAAAAATTTATTGTCAGAAGACGTGCTGAACAATTTTTCAAAAAGTGCAAAATCCTTAGTCGTATCCGAGCCGAAAGCCGAAGCCGAGTCGGCCGGAGCCGGAGCGGAGCCGGAGCCGTGTGGAATAAGAAAATTTTTAAGAAAATGTTTTAGGTAAAAATATTGTCAAAGACTTTCTGAACAATTAAAAAGTAAAGAAACTCTAGTCGACCAAGTAGAGCGGATGCAGAGCCAAAGCAGAAGCGGATCCTGTTATGAATTTTTTTCCAAGATTTTCTTTTTAATTAGGTGAAAAATGGAAATGTAGGAAAACGTGCTGTAAGCAATTTCAAAATACAGATAAGATATCTGATCATAGTATAAATAGATATATATATATATTATAATAATAATGATAAATATAATATATATATATCTAACATATATATATATTATAATATATATATATAATATATAAATTATGATATATAGTATATATATATAATATAATATAATAATATCATGGCGACCCAGCAACTTTTTACTACTCGTGCCCTCTCTCTCTCTCTCGTTCTCTCACTCTCGACTTTCTCCTATATATATTATATATAATATAATATAATAATAATATATATATAATATATATATATATATAATATATATAATATACTATATATATATATATACATAATATCATACATATATACTATAATATAATCAATATATATATTAAATTATATTATATATATTATAAGCAAAAATAATAAAAAATAGACACATAAAAAATATGAATAATAACCTAGGTAATATAGAATAACAACACGAATATAATCAGCATAATGAAAATAATATAGAATATACATATATAATATATATTATAAATATAATAAATATATATATATATATATATATTATATATATATATAATATATATATATATATATATATAATATATATATATATATTATATAATAGCTAGGAATTTCAGTTAAGAGCTCTAATTCATCACTCAAGCTATGATAAATATAAATATTGTTTTTGTATAATGTCTTTTACGACCGTAAAGAAATCTTAAGAAAAATTAACTAAACGAGAACAAGTTTACGTTTCGAGACTTAATATCCTTGGTCCCCTCATCAGAACAATTTTTTTACATATTATTAAAACACAAAATATAAAAAATATTGAATATACAAAATACAAGAAAATAGACCATTCAAGCTAAAGACAGAGTGCGTCAAACTCTAATCCTTTTTTTTATCAAGTATCCATAAAATTAATTATTGCAAAAAGTAAATGATATTATAGTAACATAAATTTTTGTGATTGCGGATCAAATGAAACATCTTCCTGAAATGTTGAAATTACTTTGTAAAATGGAAAAAGGGACTAAATTTCCAGATTAAAGCCTATAAATTGGGACAAATAAAGTAAAAAAAAAAAATTAATCTATGAAAGTTTCTAAATATAGTAGTATAATATAGATCAGATAGCTATATATATATAAATTAATATTAATTATAATTATAAATATATTAGTATATATAATATATATATATATATATATATATATATATATAAGTAATCTGCTTGAGTTTGATATAAATAACGAATTTTTTTTTATATATACCTGTTTTATAATTTATGGATACTGAACTTTAACTTTGAAAAATATTTCAATCCTTTTCTTTTTCTTATATAATTTTTAAGAATTAATTATATTATTTCCTATTTTTTAATTTATTTATAAAATATATTTTTAAAATAAAGATAATATGATATTAATGTATAGTATTTGAAGACATTCTTATTTATAAACAGTATTTATATACCATTTTATACTCTAAATTCACTAGAGGTGTCTCCTTACATGGCACGGATTAGTTCCTATTTTTAAATGTGTTAAAAGCGGTTATTTAAATAGTGCTATGCTTCCTTTTTCTTCTTTTCTGCGATAACTATTTAAAGTCTCTGAAATAATTCTCATTTAATTGACCAATTCTCAAATATTATAAGATAATAATTTATGTAAATTTGCAAAAAAGAGATAGTTTCTAAAAATGCAGTGCAGGAAGTCCTCTGATATATCATATATATAATATTATAGATAATCTATATATCTATATAATATATATATATATATATATATAAATATATAATATTTAAATATTCATATATATATTTCTAAAATTTATATATATGCATGTTTTTAAACTTATAATATCTTACTTCTTAATTTTTCAATAAATATTTTTCACGTAGACTCTTCTTATGCACAGCAGATGAGCCTCACAGCTTATCAATAGTGCAGAATCCTTAGTCGATCCGAGACGAGCCGGAACCGGATCTGGTTATGAAATTTTCTTCAGGAAATATGTTTTTAGGTGAAAAAATATTTGTTTTTTAGACGTACTGAACAATTTTCAAATAGTACAGAATCCTTATTCGGATTGGATTCGGAGTCGGAGCGAAGTCGGAGTCGTAGCCGGAGTATAAATTTTTGCGAAATATTTTTTTTGGTGAAAAAACCGTATTACAGAAAGAACATGCGGACAATTTCAATAGTGCAGAACTTAGTTGGACGACGGAGCCGAGCTGGAGCTGGAGCTTGGTATGGCTTGTTCAAGAATTTGTTAGGTCGATCAAAATTAATTGCCAGAAAACGTACTAAGTTAACTTTTCAAATAGTGCAGAACATTTAGTCAGATCATGGATCCAAGTTGGAAGGAGCGGAGTCAAAAGGTCGAGCCGAGCCACATATTAAATTTTTCGAAAAATATTTTTTAGGTAAACATGTATGAAGACGTGTAAAACAATTTTCACATAGTGCAGAAACCTTAGTTGGAGCCGGAGCCGGAGCCGGAGCCGGAGCCGGAGCCGGAGCCAGATCTTGGGTATGAATTTTTTCAGGAAAATTTTTTAGGTGAAAATATATTCAAAGAAGCGTGCTGAACAATTTTCAAGTAATGCAGAATCCTTAGCGGGTCCGGATTCGGGTCGGAGATGGAATCGGAGCCGGAATATGATTTCTTTTTTGAAAAAAAATTTTTTATTTGAAAAATTATTACAGAAACGTGTTGAACAATTTTAAAATAGTGCAAAAAACTTAGTCAGAGCAGGAGTCGGAGCCGGAGGCCGGAGCCGGAGCCAGATTTTGGGTATAAATTTTTTTCCATTTTTTTCAAGAAATATTTTTTAGGTGAAAAATATAATATATTACCAAAAGAAGTTCTCATTAATTTTCAAATAATGTAGAATCCTTAGTCGGATTCGAGCGAAGTCTGAAATAAAAAAAATTTTTACGTTCTTGGCGCAGAAATATATATAGTATATATATAATATCTATATATATATAAAACATAATATAAATATAATATATATATTATATATATATATATAATAGTTCCTAAAACAACAATCTTCAGAGAGGAGAGGCTGGAAAAAAATTTCAATCGCGCCAAGGACTCGAACCATCGCCAACACCCTTCTATAGATTTAAGAGGACGCTCTACCACTAGTTCCGATCCGCTCCCTAGAAAAAGAAGAACTCTCGGAACAGTTTTTACAATCCGTCGCTTCATACCTACTGCTTTGAACTGATACTTATTTAAATCGACAGGAGGGTTTTTGGAACACCTGCTGTGGCTACACCACATGGCATTCCACTGGGGAGCTTCTGGGTTACAGGAGCAACCAACCAAAGTTAAGGAAGCAAATGGCACAACAGCTTGTGTGCGACAACATTTTCAATTAATGAAACGAAAGAAAAATTTCACTCGTTCAGGACTCGAACCCACGAGAAACACGGTGCGAGTTAGACAATGTTACAAGGAGGCCTACCATAATTCGATCCGCTCCAGAAAAAATAAGCAACGTTAGAACAGTTTCAAATCTCCTGCTTCCGATATCAATATTTAAAGCTCTTTACTTACTTTAACCCTCAGAATGGTGCTTCGACCACACGGGGCTACAAGCGGCATGTCTGCTGGGTTGTCCTCCATTTGCTACATTGGAGCAGCCAACCAAAGATCACGTAACTGCCAACATGGGCACAATATGCCTGTTGCTGGTACAATGTGTTTCAGTAATAGACAAGAAAAAATTCACTACGCGCAAGACTCGAAACCATCGACAATGAGCGGTAGCCGTTAGATAATGTAAATAAGGCTCTAGTACCATGCCACCTCCCCCGAAAAAATGGCATTTCCGTAATCAGTTTTCAAGTCAAAACTTCCCTATCCACGATGGAAACTCGTACTTATTGAAATCCCATAGAAGGGCGCTAACCACCTATATATATATATATAGTATATATATATCTATATATATATATATAAATATATATATAATAATTATATCATATATATATATATATATATATATATATAATAATATATATATAGTATAATAAGTATATATATATATATAATATAGTATAATATATATATATATATATACTATAAATATAGTATATGTGTGTGTGTGTGAGAATAAAGATTTTTGCCGTTCTGACAAAGAAATGAAATTCAAATTGTTTAAAATAGTTACGCATAAAAATTCAATTTTCCTTTAACAAATCCCAAAAATTCTTTAAAAAAACGTAACAGTTCTATTCCTATCCAATTGGGTCCAACGTACATATAAAGTTTAAAACAACGTGCCGTTTATATTAAAGCGTTTTGGTAGAATGTAAGGTGGTGTCAACCGTGATTGATTTTTTTTTTCCTTCAAAAATTTGAAAGTACTTTCAGAATTGCAAAAAAAATTTGTTCAAAATAAAATCCAATAAATGGAAAATATGAAATTTATTACCCCACTAAAGTGGAGTATTTTAGTGAAAAAACATGAAATATCTTGGAAAATTTTGAAGATTTATGCATTTTTTGTGCAAAGTTACAAATAAAAAATTCCTCTCTTCCCCGCCAACTCCCAAAAACGAACATTCTTATTCTTTTTTTTCAATAAAATTAAAGAGAAAATAGTTATCTCATGAAATTTTTTTAACTCTGTTATCGGGTTTGAAGGAAATGATATTAGAGGATAAAGTCCCCCTTAAGCTATATGATAATTCATGCTATACAACCCAATTCTGAGAAGTCGGTCAGAGAAATTTTCAAGAAGGGAAAAAAAGAGAAAACCCTTCAGCCTATTAGCGAGGTTCGAGATGTCATGGGAGGAATAGGATTCAATCTGATAGAGGAAAACAGTGCGTTTGTCGTTCACGAATTTTTTATTAATGGACTTACCACATCTAAAGCATCCTACGAAAAGTTTAATGAACATTGCCAACGACAAGTCTGAAAAATTACGAAAATACAGATATTTTATATATAAACTTGTTCTAAGGAGCAAAAGGAACCTCCACTTAAAACGAAGAGAGAATATTGCGCAGCATAAATTCATTCTTCAAGGAGAACCTTAACCATCCCCGAGAAGAAAGAGAATCATATGGAGAGAATCGAACAACCACCAGGTTTTAAAAGAAGCTATAGTAAACAAAGAATTCTTTCAAGAGATGAAAGGATTTCTTAAGACTCTCACCAAGGTCGCAGGCCAGCTGAGTGAAGCATCTGCCGAACCAACCTAGAAGGAGAAAATACCACCTAAAGAAAAAAACAACAACTTTTTTTCAGTTGGGCAAGACAACTAAAGTAAGTGTGGTCAACAATTATGTATATATACGGTTTCCTCCTTCAAGATCTCTATGATTTTAGATGAAAATTATTGTTTTACTCTCTATCTTTAGCAGCCACTTTCTCCTCTATCCTAAACCTTTTACATAAAATTGTCAGAAGGGGTTGAAAATGCACTTGTATATATATCATATATATCAGCGCCAAGTGACACTTGGCCATTAATGTATTGTAAAGGTTGTTCATGTAACTTAGAGCTCTTATGAGACGGGTCTAAGCCAATCAGAATTGAAGAATATTTAAACTGTATATAAAATCCATTGTAATTCGCCCTAGAAGGAATAGAATATTGTGTGTAAATCTTAAAGCTTGGATAAGCCGGAGGCTCAGGCAGTTAGATTCAAGATGCCAAGACAATAGCATGTTGGCTCGGTCAGTGGCACAAAAATTATATTATAAATGGAGTCTGATTTACAATAATAAATTGATCTTTAAAGTTTAAACATTTATTCTTGAATAACATTGAATGAAATGAAAATAAATTTTTGCAATTGTAAACTAGATAATAGAAGTCGTTAATAAAGAAATAAACAGTGCTTAGTTTTGTTTGTCCAAAACTTTCTTATTACTGCTATTGCAAGGTGATTCTCTTAGTAGCGCCATTAATATTAAAGAGATCAGTCTTGTACATAGTTTTGGTAACCCCAGACAGTGACAGGGCTTCCATTAGCCCTTTTGTCCTGGGGCGACTAACAATTAAAAAAAAGTGGTGATAATTGAAAAATAGTGAAGTGTCAAAAATCAAAAATTGTGCTAAGTGAAGTGACTCCTATATTGCAACAAAAAAAAACTAGATAAAGTAAGTCTTAGTGCGTTAGTACAATAGCTCTATTAAACTTTATTATATAACGAATAGCGTGAAGAATCCCTTGATTTTAAAAAGTCGCTAGACGTTTGAAAAAGAACGCCATTTTCAGCTAATATCACCGGGGAAAAAAATAAACAATAAATAAATAAAAAATAAATAAAAGTGCTGGCGAAAGACAGAGACTTTATTACGATGCCCAGCTATAAGAAAAGATCCCCCCGATTCAAGACCGCGAGGGGCAGAGGAAAGTCATTTACTACCCCAAAAACATCTGCGAAGACTTCGGCCGTCTCCCCTTCTCCCAAATCTCTACTTAGGAGAGAAGGAAATTCAAATTTGAAGGTAGAGAGAATCCAGGGACTGCATACACCACTACGAACAAGATTTGTTACCTCCACAGTTTCTCCCCCCTTAGTGGAGACTCCACGGACCAGCCTGAAGATCGGTGCCATACCAAAATTAGATGTTCAGAATATAATTACATGGTTACACACTACTATAACTGTATTTAAACTGAATGGTGTAGACATCCAGAAAGAGCGCGTGAGAATATTAACCTACGTCCTCCAACATGATATGGTAGGGACCATCAGGTTTCCCTTGTGAGAAGATTGCTTCCAAAGGTTAATTAAGGGGAGACTTTATCCTAAGACACCCTACTTTTTGAAACCAAAATCAAAATTTTCTCATGTTTTTTGTTATCTAGATTATTAGAAAAATTCCTCCTGAACATCATGGTGTAGTTATTTTTTTTAAATTCTAAATGATTTTTTAGATCCTGAAATTTATTTAGAGAGGTGTCGAACTAAAACATTTCAATTCCAGTCAAAATTACAATTCCAGGTTCAGGCTGAAAAAAAAATGTTTTATTTATAATTATAGATTTTTTTTTTCATATTCCGCACCCTCCACCCATTCTTCGGATTTTACTCAGTCAAATAAATGAATCCGAAGCCGAAGCCGCAGTCAGAGCCGGGGCCGGATTTTTTTCATGAAATAATTTTTAGGATGAAAATTTTATTGCCAGAAAACGTACTGAACAATTTTCAAATAGTGCAGAATCCTGAGTCGGATCCGGATTGAGAGCGGAGTCGAAGTCGGAGCCGGTGTCAGAGCCGGATTCAGAGTATGAAAGTTTTTCGACAAATATTTTTTTTAGGTGAAAAATATATTGTCAGAAGACGTGCTGAACAATTATCAAATAGTGCAGAAACCTTAGTCGGATCCGGAGCCGAAAAAAAGTCAAACCGGAGCCGGAGCCGGAGCAGGAGCGTGGGTATGAATTTTTTTCAGAAAATATATTTTTAGGTGAAAATTTATTGTCAGAAGGCGTGCTGAA
>JABUQX010048930.1:22500-27500 GCA_015478945.1 Trachelipus rathkii | reverse complement strand
GCTGAGTTGTATGAATTGTTTTTCAAGAAATATTTTTTAGGTGAAAAATTTATTTGCCAGAAAACGTACTGAGCAATTTCAAATAGTTTGCAGAATCCTTAGTCGGATCCGGAGCCGGAGCTGGAGGAGCGGAGTCAAAGTCGGACCGGAGCCACAGTATGAAATTTTTTCGAAAGAAAATATTTTTTTAGTGAAAAATTTATTGCCAGAACGTGTTAAACAATTTTCACATAGTGCAGAAACCTTAGTTGGAGCCAGAGCCGGAGCCGGCAAAAAATTTACCGGGCTCGGAGGCCAGATCTTGGTATGAATTTTTTCAGGAAACTATTTTGTAGGTGAAAATATATGTCAGAAGACGGTGTCTGAACAATTTTGCAAGTAATAGCAGAATCCTTAGTCGGGTCCGGATCCGGAGTCGGAGATGGAATCGGAGCCGGAATATGAAATTTTTTTTGAAAAAAAATTTTTTTATTTGAAAAAATTTTTTGACAGAAGACGTGTTGAACAATTTTAAAATAGTGCCGAAACCTTATAAATGGGGCAGGAGTCGGAGCCGGAGCCGGAGCCGGGAGCCAGAGCCGTGTGAATATAAATTTTTCCATCTTTTTGCAAGAAATATTTTTTAGTCAAAATAAACTATATATTACCAAAAGAAGTTCTCATCAATTTTCAAATGTGTAGAAACCTTAGACGGAGTCGGAGCCGAAGTCTGAATAAAAAAAATAATTTTTACATGGAATAGTATATATATATATATATTATATATAAATATATATATATATATATATATAATATAAGATATAATATATAGTATAGTATATATATTAGTCATTAAAAATAAACATCTTCAGGAGAGAGGGCTGCGAAAAAAATTTCAATCGCGCCAGGACTCGAACCATCGACAAACAGCGTCGCCGTTAGGCAATGCATAGGAGGCTCTACCACTAGTCCGATCCGCCTCCCTAGAAAAAGAAGACATCTCGAAAGTTTACAATCTCGTGCTTCGATACCACTGCTTTAAACCTCGATACTTATTTAAATCGACAGAGTGTGTTGAAACACAACACCTGCTGGGGTTACATGGCATTCTTCTGGAGTATCTGGGTTACAGGAGCAACCAACCAAAGTTAAGGAAAGCCAAAATGGGCACAACATGCGTGTTGCGACAAATTTTCAATTATGAAACGAAGAAAAATTTCCACTCGTGTCAGGACTCGAACCATCGAGAACAAGCGTTGCAGTTAGACAATGACAGGAGGCTCTACCATTAATTCGATCCGCCATTCCCAGAAAAATTAAAGCATCTTAGAACAGTTTCAATTCTTCCTGCTTCAATCAATATTTGAAAGCTTTTTACTTACTTTGAACCCAGAATGGTTGCTTCGAAACCACTACTGGGCTACACGGCATTCTGCTGGGTTCTCCATGCTTACAGAAAGCAGCCAACCAAAAGTCAAAGTAACGCCAACATTGGGGCACAAGTATGCCTGTTGCGACAATTTTCAGTAATAAGAACGAAGAAAAAATTCACCACGCGCCAAGCAGGACTCGAACATCACAATAGCTAGCGTTTAGATAAATGTAAATAAGCCTCTATACGATCACCTCCCCCGAAAAAATTGGCATTCGGAACAGTTTTCAAGTCACCTTCTTCGATATCACTGATTTGAAACTCGGTACTTATTTAAATCCATAGAAGGGTGCTTTTAACCACCTATATATATATTATATATATATATATATAATATATATATATATATGATATATATATAATATATATATATTAAATATATATATTAATATATATATATATATATATATAATATATATATATATATATTATATACTTATATATATATATTATATATAATATATAATATATTAATAATATATATATATATGTGTGTGTGTGTGAGAATAAAGATTTTTTGCCGTCTGAAAAAAAGAAAATAATATTCCAAAGTTTAAATTTGTGTTTCTCTAACACTTCATTTTTCCCTTTTATAAGAAAAAAAAATTCATTTTAAAAAAAAAACGAACAGTTTTATTGTCCGTCAAATTTGGCCCTGGGTCGAAATATCTTACATATAAAATTATAAACAGACTGACGTTTATATTAAACGTTTTGGTAGAATGTAAGGTGGTGTCAACCGTGATTGATTGTTTTTCCTTCAAAAATTTTGAAAGTACTTTTCAGAGATTGTCAAAAAAAAATTTTTTCAAATAAATTTTGAAATAAGGTCTAAATGAAATTTATTACCCCACTAAATTGGAGTATTTTAGTGAAAAAACATTGAAATATCTTGAAAATTGAAGATTTTATTGTCATTTTTGTGAAAGTTCACAAATAAAAAATTCCTCTCTTCCCCCCCACCCCCAAAAAAACGAACAGTTCTTTTCTTTTTTCATAAAATTAAAGAGAAAATAGTTATTCATCAAATTTTTTTTATCTTTTATCGGTTTGAAGGAAATGATATTTGAGGATAAAGTCTCCCCTTAATGCTATAGATAATTAGTGCTATACACCCAATCTGAGAAGTCGGGTCAGAGAAATTTTCAAGAAGGGAAGAAAAAGAGAAGAACTCCCTTCAGCCTACTTAGCGAGGGTTCGAGATGTCATGGGAGGAATAGGATTCAATCTGATAGAGGAAAACAGTGCGTATTTCGTTCACGAATTGTTTATTAATGGACTACCATCTCGCATCCTAGAAAGTTTAATGACATTGGCAGACGACAGCAGTCTTGAAAAAATTACGAAAATAGCAGATTATTTATATAAGAACTTTTATAGGAACGACTACGAAACCCCATTTGAACGAAGGGGAGAGAATATTGCGCAGCAGTAAATCATCTTCAAGGAGAACCTTTACCATCCCGAGAAGAAAGAGAATCATATGGAGAGAATCGAACAACCACCAGGTTTTAAAAGAAGCTATAGTAAACAAAGAATTCTTTCAAGAGATGAAAGGATTTCTTAAGACTCTCACCAAGGTCGCAGGGCTGCTGAGTGAAGCAGCTGCCGAACCAACCTAGAAGGAGAAAATACCACCTAAAGAAAAAAACAACAACTTTTTTTCAGATGGTAAAAACGCCCATGGTAATGGTGTTCCACAAAAATGTTTAAAAATGGTTTCCTCCTTCAAGATCTCTATGATTTTAGATGAAAATTATTGTTTTACTCTCTATCTTTAGCAGCCACTTTCTCCTCTATCCTAAACCTTTTACATAAAATTGTCAGAAGGGGTTGAAAATGCACTTGTAGAAACATCAAATGTACCAGAGTCAAGTGACGCTTGACCCTCAATATATTGTAAGGATTGTTCATGTAACTCAGAGCTCTTATGAGACGGGTCTAAGCCAATCAGAATTAAAGAATATTTAAACTGTATATAAAATCCATTGTAATTCGCCCTAGAAGGAATAGAATATTGTGTGTAAGATCTTAAAGCTTGGATAAGCCGGAGGCTCAGGCAGTTAGATTCAAGATGCCATGACGATAGCATGTTGGCTCTGTCACTGGCACAAAAATTTTAACATAAATGGAGTCAGATTTACAATAATAAATTGATCTTTAAAGTTTAAACATTTATTCTTGAATAACATTGAATAAATGAAAATAAATTTTTGTAATTGTAAACTAGATACTAAAAGTCGTTAATAAAGAAATAAACAGTGCTTAGTTTTGTTTTTCCAAAACTATCTTATTATTGCTATTGCAAGGTGATTCTCTTAGTAGGGCCATTAATATTAAAGAGATCAGTCTTGTACATAGTTTTGGTAACCCCAGACAGTGACATCGCTTCCATTAGCCCTTTTGTCCTGGGGCGACTAACAATTAAAAAAAAGTGGTGATAATTGAAAAATAGTGAAGTGTCAAAAACCAAAAATTGTGCTAAGTGAAGTGACTCCTATATTGCAACAAAAAAAAACTAGATAAAGTAAGTCTTAGTGCGTTAGTACAATAGCTCTATTAAACTTTATTATATAACGAATAAGTAACTATACTATTTAATAAAACTATACAGGTCAGATCCCGAAGAGCCAGCATGTAACTAAAAAACTTAACAGCTACAGGAAAATAAAAAATTTTATTATTCAGGAGATTTTTATCCATGTTTTTTGTAAAAAAAAAATAAATAAATAACGCTTTTTGAAAAATTAAAATTGTTAAAACATGTGGAAAAGTGATATGATTTAATCGATTTTTTGAGGAATTATGAAGGAATTTTTTTAGCCTCGTCAAAGTGCCAAAGTGACTTTTGTTTTTAACTAAAGATAACCCCAAGGTAGAAAACTTAAGAGGACAGAGTTGGGTTTTCTACGGCCTACCGGGACGCAGGGGGACTCGTCCCCCCTCTTCCCTCCGTCGGCTCGAACCCCTAAAAGGATATAAAAAGAAAAAATAACATTTTCTCCAAAGCGTAAAAATAAAATACTATTTGGTTACTCTTGCTCTCGTGAACTAATGCAGGGATTCAAGGTCAATCACAGCGTACGGTTGCAGATCTAAGATTATACTAATATTTAAGGTGTTATTAATAAATATTAGAATAAAATAAAAAAAATTTTAAGTTTCATCGATGAAATTACTTGCTGAAATCAAAAATGTTATTTATTTTCCTGTAGATGTTATAGTTTTCTAGTTACATGCCTGGCCTCTTTGGGATGCTGGCCTACTATATATATTTATATACTTCTTATAAGTTTGCAAACTTTGGAGCGCCATAATATTTGGATTCCGATAGTTTTTTTTTTTTTTAAATAAATGAATTTAAAAATTTAAGTTACTCTAAAACTGTCCATCAAGCTAACTACTCATGTTAAGTTCTGATAGTTTCAATTTACTTTTTATTATTTTAAAGTCACTTATAATTAATAAATTAATAGTTTAATTTCTAAAGTTATTAGAATAATAACCACTTCTTTCAGCTTCGAAAAAGGGCTGATTTAAATTTTATGTGCATGAAAACGTTGACGTCATTTTTGAATTGAAAGAGAAA
>JABUQX010048930.1:0-17500 GCA_015478945.1 Trachelipus rathkii | reverse complement strand
TAGCTTAAATTATTTATATAATCGCAATTGTGATAAATATTACTTCTTCAAACAATCTAGACAGGTTTTTAGACTGTTTTTAATTAGATATTATTTTTTGTAATAAACTTCTGCACTCTTAGAATAATAATTGAACTCATATAGTTTTAAATCTTGTAGGGCAAAATTATTATAAAATATATAAATATATATATATATATATAATATATATATTAGATATATATATAGATATAATATAATAGATATATAATATATATATAGTATATATATAGTATAATACTATATAATATATATATATATATATATATATATATATAAAGTAGCGCTCATACTCGCAACGATGAAATTACCTCCCATTTGGTTTATGGTATGTGGGGTCTCCCATGACATTCCAGTGCCTAATGGTTCTCCTCTCTCCTCTGCGTTCATATCCACACTCATCCTAAAGACTATCTCTTACAGACACCCCCTTTTATCCACATATCATATACACATACTAATATCCACACCCATCTTCAATACAACATCTCACAGACATCCTTATTCCCTTATGTCACCTATCAGGGGAGAAGAATTGCCCACATCGTCATGTCCTGCGTTCGCCAGATGGCGACTAAATGGACGGTGGTAGTTTGGTTGGCTACCCACTACCACTTATCATTTGCCAGGAATGCTAATGCATGTCACGAAAAAGGTAGTGCTCGCCGTAAACGACTTTCTATCTTTTGACGAAAATGTGTGATCGTATGGGTACATGGAATGTCAGAGGAATAAATTTCAGAAGAAGAGGAGAGAGGTGATGGATGTATTTAGAAAGGCAAATTTTATTTTCTCGCTGTGACTGAAACAAAGATGGAAACGAAAACAGTTGAAAATGATGTTGGTGTGAAATGTGAGTTCTGGTGTGGAAAAGATTGGGGAGGGGAAAGAGGAGTTGTATTCGAGAGGACCGTAGGATAGAGATATGTAGATTTTGTTTGCGCTGTGTAATATAATTTAATGCGGTAAATTAATTTTAAAAAGTCATAATGTGTGTTGTGACATAGTGATCCATCTGACGTAATGTGGCGAGAGTGCGATTTCTGGGATTAATCTGAAAATCATTTTGGAGGGGTGAGTAAGATTTTCAATCTTTGTGTTGGGTGACTTAAAATAGGTGAATAGGAGATCAAAAATGGATGATAACAAGGACTTTGATGGTATCGGCCGAGAACAATGAGAATGGAGAAGGTGAGTGTTTCTTCTAGAAATGAGTCTATGTGTTAAGTACACTTACTTTACAGTAACTGTATTTATAAGTTACTAGAGTTAGGTGTAACATAAGATGGGTGAGTACCGAGTAAAAAAGTATGAAAAATAAGAAGGAGATGTTGAAGATGTCGTTAAATCAGTTGTTGAGGTTTAGTGGGAATTATCGGTCATATATTATTTCTTTTGCCACAAACTTAAGTGAATGAGAGCTCTCGATTCAGAAGAGTGTGCATAAGGTGGACGGTCTAGATATTTAATAGTGAAAGTTAACGTTAAACTATATTGGTTAAATTTCAGAGCGCTTGCAAATAAATGAGCTGAATGTGAACAAGTTGAAACTGAACGAGTCTGGGAGCAAAAAATGAAGTTTGAGAATGCTAATGCTAAAATAAGTTATCTGGTTCTAAAGGTAGGAAAAGAGTAAGAATGGTAAACAGTGAGAGTCAGAGAATAGAACAGTCTGAAGCAAGCGTTAACAAGTAAAAAAACGAAGCGTAGGCGTCTATTTTGTGCGTAAATAGCCATATTGATCAAGATTCATAGACAAGTTGTCGAAAATTTATAAGGAAGTAAAAAGGGAATGTCTAATCAAGATACATACATCAAATAAGAAAAAAATATATGTACAATAATTAACTCGAAGATATGAAGAAGGACTTAGAAAAGAATAGGAAAGTTCTTCTGGAAGAAGGAAGCGCGACGAACGTATAGAATGAGAGAATAATTGGAACGTGTGAAGAGAGTGAAATGAATAAGACTTTGTTTCGATAACTTATAGAAGACTTGATGCTGATGAGAGATGAAGGAATAACACTTCGAAAATTTCTCGTGTATGTAAATGATGTTTTGCTCTTGATACCACACATCTTGAGCCGATGACCGAGTCATTAGCCGATGAGGCGGAAGTTAATGGGTTAGAATGGGAATTTGAAGAAAGTAGTTGTCATCTATAGATGAGTACTGGTGAATGAATCACAGAGACGAAGCGAAAGATGTTGAATAGTTGGATTTGCGAAATTATTAACCCAAAGCGTTTATTGAGGGTGAAGATTTCCGTAGGATTTGGTTTCCATAGTATAGTTTCTCTTAGTATTAAGCGAGAATTAAAGGGATAAGGGAACTCGTCTCATCTATAGTGAGACTCGTTTTTTGGTGTTGTAATTAATATTAATAGCTTTCGGTATTTCATCGAAATAATGTCCTGCGTGTATTTGAAAATTTCCAAGGTCGGTGCTCTCGGGGATACATCTCTCTCTCTCCTCTCTTGTACTGCATTTAGGAACAATCCGTCCTATGATTATTCAACACGATGGTATGAATGTGCGACCGCATATTCCATTGAAACAACTCGATGAACTCTGAGAAATTACCGGAGCCACATACATATATGTATCTAGTTTATGGATTTTGCAGCAAGGTCCGATTATGAATATACTTCATATGAAGATTCATTTCATGTGTAGCTAATATAGTGCGGTGTTTCTAGGCATTCATAACATAGAATTTAAAAATTATCGTGATGACTGCTCTGAAGAATCAGTATTGTCATATATAAATGAGAATTCTAAATCGTATATTGCTTATCTTAATACGCGAAGTGAGGCTACGTATACTGTTATCTTCTACCCTTGATTTCATCAGTGTGTCTATTCTATGGGATGTGCGATAATGATAACAATAGATCTGGTGGCAGGGGATAGGTATTAAAATGAATCTGGAGTAAATGAAATAATAAGTGGAAGGTGCATATTTCCTTAACCAGCTCCGGACAATTTTGTTAACTGAATGCCATACCTGAGAACGAGAGTTGAAAATTTTAGAGTCATAGAGATTTGGTATGATTATAATAGCTGTGTAAAAGGAGGGTTTGAAAGCAAACGTAGGTACAGAGTTGATGGTTAATGGTTCGTGTAAGTTAGACAAGTCTTTCCGGTGTGAAGTTATTGCTGATGAGTGAGCAACTGAATAAGTATAAACTTGTACTGAATTTAAAATTATTAACGATATATGCTGTATGAAAAAGGATAACGAAATGATGTAGGAGTGTGTAGGAAAGTTGGAGGCAGGAAAGGTGGCTCGTTATTATAATTCGTTGAGTGAGTAAAGGGACTAAAGCTTAATGAGTTGCCGCTAGGATCTTACATGCGGTATTCTGTTGGTACCTGCTAGTTAATGACATAGTAGTCGAACTATGGTCTGTAAAAAAAGTTAATGGTCTAAAGTGCAATGCGTTTCAGAATTAAGGAACAATCTTTGGGCGTGTGTTACAGTGTGAGAAAATTTATAAATGATAGGAATGAAGCCATTAGATGAAGTTGTGAGTGGTAGTAAGGAGGGAAAAATGACAGAATAAATGAAAGAACGTTGATATGTTGGTCATGGGGAAAGGATGGTTGATAGTCTGGTACATGTGTTAACGGATACAGTATATAGGTATGAGAGGAGCTGTGAAATCGAACGAGCTGGTAGCAAAGGAAAAAGTGAGAGCATTAGTCTAGATTACTTGAAGAGAAGAAACTATGAGTTTTGAGCAGAGGCGAGAAAAAGGGGTTCATAATTGCATGCGAAATGGCGATTTTTTGTGAGTATATGATTTGGCACCACCTGAGCGAGAGATAACCCTTAACATGACGTATATATGCCATAGTGAGCTCTCCGTCACTTCCATGAAGCTTGATATGTAGATGTTTTGTCTGCACGATTCTCACTAAAATAAGATATAAAAATGTAATAATAGGCGTGGCTTTTTCCTCTATCGACTTGTTTCCAAGATCTTTATTTGCGACTTTTCTGTTTCCATGTGCATGCTACGCACCTTACAGTCTGGGCGAAGCTACGTAAGTGGAGTGAATAATATGATTTTATATAAAAAGTACTATCATAATAAAGTTATATTTAATTATGATTTTTTTATATTTTTATTATATACGTACTATTATTATAATATTACATATTAATATAATATTAAAGTTATAATAATATATTTGTGAGTGAGAAAGCTCTCTTGGTATATAGGCCCATATTATAGTGCGATATTATATGGCCTATACTGTTACATCAACACTAAAAGTTTTTCTTATTTATTCATAGTGTAATCAAGTTTAATTTAACGGGACAAATGCTAAAAGAAATATATTAATTATCGGTAAACTTAAAAAAGTTGCATACACATATATAGTATAAATATCATAAGAGTATACTAATTATATAATAATATATACATATATATATATATAAAATTAAAAATAATTTAATAATACTAATATTATAATACTTAATATTAATATATATATTTAACAGTTTTTGATGTATCTAATAGGTATTTGTGAGTATTAATATTATTAATAGTAATAGTATTTATTATGTTTAATAGTTATTATATATATATAACTATTCTTTATCATTTTATAAAAATAATATAATTTATCTATAGAAAAGGTAGAGATGTCAAAAGACAAATTTTTTCAGATTTTGCAGCCTGGAAAATCGAATATTACTCTAGTCATAATCGTATCGAATTTCAATGCATATATGTACAATAAATTGCAAGCTCCTTTTTATCTTTAACTAACGTAATACCCGCCAAACCTTCTTGACATGCCCAAGGATGGCGAGATCGATGTCTCTTTAGGCATTCCTCGTGTAGACAGAGCGGGGGATTTTCGTTCTCTCCCTTCTACACTCGTCGGCTGAAGCCCCCGTATTAATATATAATATATCCTTACTAGCCTATAATTGTTTATATATATTATCTCAAATTTCAGTACTTAAGCAGGTTTTCTAAATTTAAACCATGTGAGAATGCCAATAAATATTTTTCAGATAGGTGTATATTATATAATTAGGAAAATACCGCTTAGAGTAACTGACATCTGTATAGTTTATTCATATTATCTAATATTGTAACTATTTAATATATATACATATTTTCTTATAATATTATACTAATAAATTTTATATAATATATATTGATAAAATATATGTTAATATAGTATTATATTATATACTATTAAGATATATTTCATATAACCTATTTACGATTCTGTGTATATATTATACTATATTATATTATATAGAATATATAGGTTAGGAAAAAAACCTAATTGGTTGTTTAAAAAAAAAAAAAAAACATTGATTTTTAAATAAAAACAAAAAATATGTTAAATGTTGATTTTTGTTTTTTAGCTGTTGTTTCTTTGCGGAATTTTGATGTTTTCAATGTAGCTCTTTAATGGTATTTAATAGAAAATTTTAAAGGCAAAAATCACTTACAAACTGTTATAACACATGTGCTAAACATGTGCTAACACATATTTTAAAATCCCTTAATAAATTTCTTTACATTCTTAAAATTTCAAATATTCTCATAACTGTAAACTGGTATATAAAATTATTATTATATATTTTGAGTTATTTGCACATTTACAAAGTAAAAAATAAGAGGGTATATATAATATATAAACTCTATCTGACAAAAAAGGTTATATACTTTATTATTTTTACCAAAAAAAAACAACAAATTAAAAACGCTACTTAAGAAAAGTTTATTAAATTATAACCTATAACATGAATATACAAATGATATACCTTATTTCTTATATTTGAAATATAGAATTATTAAACTATATAATATTAATATTTATAATAAATATTATTTTAAATTATATTAATATATATATATATTATTATATATATTATTATATTAATATAATATTATATATATATATTAAATAATATATAATATATATATATTTATATATTATATTATATATATATATTATTAATAAATATATATAATATATATATATATATAGAGAGAAGAGAGGAGAGTGAGAGAATGAAGAGAGAGAGAAGATTGAGCTGAGATAGAGAGAGAGAGAGAGAGGAAGAGATTCATCATTAAAAGCGAAACGAAATATCATTAGAATTTATATACAAAAAAGCTAATTTCGTCTTGCTTTAGCTGTTGTCGCCAGAACTATTGCGAGATTATTTGCCGTACACAAGTTCCAAAGTTGAAATACCCTTTCAAACATTAGCATTTAGATTTTGAATTGCTGACACATGCTAGCGTCAACTATAGTATATAACCTCTACTCTAACTTTACCTGTGAAAGAGTATTCATCTAACAAAGATAAGGATCACTTGGTATTGCAGCCGAACAAGCAGATGCAAATAGGTTAAACCTTTATGAACATGGAGGAACTTCCTCTTTATATTTATTACAATCATGGGCATCAATTCAGATACTCATTTTCCTATAAGATACCATTGCTTTAGTGAATAACTCTTCCTCAGAATGAAATAATATCATCGGTCTGATATCTGGGTTAGAAATATACGACCAATAAGTGAGTGGCCTGTATGTTCCTGATGATACCTCCTTATCTTATCTATTTGCCTAAATTCATGTCTGTTTGAGTGGTGGATTAAGCCTGTTCTAGCTCCATGTAAATATTATTTCCAAATTCTAATATATCTTGAGAGGATGCGCCTCGCCTTCGTAGAGGAGAGAAGAGGAACAAGAAGTTCAATATCCACACATGAGTTTTTATATCTTTGAAATGTGGCTTTCGTATGATACGTGATAGCAAATATATCGAAACTCAGACGTTTTACAATTAAATTCTTTACAATGAAGGAAATGTTTACAAAATATATATTTGTCGTAATATATCTCATAACTATAGGATTTATAAATTAATCTTATAAATATATATAGAATATAGCAATTTATGTACGTTTTCAGTTTTTATATTATATTAAATATATATATTATATATATATATATATATATTATAATATATTATAACTATATATATATATAATAATCATTCTCACAATAATATTAAAAATCTAGCCAGAAAAATTTTTCTTTGCCTATATCGTTTACTTCTTCAATTAAAATTGAGAATGTACCCATCCTCAACGATGCTAAAGACAACCATTAACTAAATATCTTCTTAACCTCTTTATGCATGGTTTTTTTTTATGTTTTAAACCATTGGTTTCTTTTATGCTGCGCTTTAAACCATGTGTCTAAACAATGGTTTAACCAAATGAGTTTAAACCCATCCCACCCTATATATATATATATTATATATATATGTATATATATATATCACCCTACTATGTAATAATATATAAATAAATAAATATAATATAAAAATAAAATCTATATACTATTTTAATACTATTACTATTATGTTGTGTGTGTGTGTGTGTGTTATTGTGTTATGTTGTGTTAACTTGTTAGATTTACCCACATTTATTATTCTTCTATAAAAGTTGTGTTATCTAAAAGTAATTTAAAGCATAGATTATATAAGGCCTCCATATTGTATTTAAAATTATATATGTGATTATATATATATTTTTACATATATTATATATATACTAACTCATATAATCTAAATGAAATTTAAGATTAAAATATCTAAACAAACTAGATATTCTCAACCTAGACTTATAAGCCCACTACACCATTAAACTCTGAGAGTAGTATTATAAATAACCCTCTCAAGTACAACTTTTCCCTAGTCCGTAACCTAATGGATTCTGAACAGCTGCAGATATCTATGGCCCGTGATCTAAAGATTGATCATGGTTATGCCCCCCACAGGTACACCCTAATATATGTTATTATAAGCTCTCCCCAAATAACTATTACTCTTAAATTAATACAGCTTATGTTGCGAATATATATAAATCGTGTTTTTTAAGTATTTTTTTTCTTTTATTAATATGTTTAATAAGTTTATCATGTTTGACTGATTTGAACAAATTTCATACAAACTTTTTATCGACGTGCTCATCCTATCATTCTAGTATAAATGAAATTCCTTTTTCTGTACTAAATATCGGTAGAGTTTAAGGATTGTAAACTATACAGGCAAAATTTTTGTACAATATTAATTTTTACAGTCACAATTAAAGTTTTCATTATTTACTGTAAATCTTCACTATAATTATTTTTTATGGCTTGTAGATTTACTATTTTATCTGACAAATATTAAACTAAAATGTGTTAAGAGCAACTATATCGGGCGACAGTATCAAATCCTAAATTTAACATATTCATTAAAGAACTAATTCCAACTTTGTTTCTTTGTTTTATGAAGCGTCTCAATTTTGAAGATTAGTGGGTAATAGAGGGTTTGAAAATTGTGGCCAATTCATTTATTCCTGTAATTGTGTTCGCGCGAGGCGCTAATATCGATATAGTACAATCTGAATTTAATACCGTTGTGTTGAACTCTAAATTGTTTTTAATCAGATAGTGGTGACCTGCATCTACAGAGTTTATACGTTATAGGTATGACTATCTATCAGTTCTATAATAGATAGGTCTATAGGCTATACCTATTATATATATAATATATATATATATAATATATATTACTATTATAATATATAATTATAAATATATATATATATAATTATATTAATACTATTTATATTATATATATAATATTAATATATTATATATATATAATATTATATATATATATATATATTAATATACATTATATAATATTAAATATTATATAAAATATATACTTATAAAAAATAAATTGGGTTTTCAACAAATATGACAACAATTTTGAAAAAACTGAGAAATTTAAAAAATTATAAATAATATATTATTCATAATATATTAATACTACATTCTTATATTGCAAATACACTTTTGAGACAAAAAATTATAGTTGATAGTTCATTAAAATAGGAAATCAATATCACACTATTACAGACTTCTAAATATGATAAGACGATCCATCATTCAACAGTTCAAACCAAATACTTGTTATATAACTTTTTTTTATGAATCTGTACCCTAATTAGAATAAAAATAGAGACTAATTAACACTGGCCAACAAAAAAAGTTTTTTTGCTGCCAAGGATATTTATCGAATTTATATAGTACATCGTGAGTATTGTGCAGATTTTCAGAAAATGAGACATTAGTATTCCAAGATTAGTGCCATCATAGTTTTTTGAAGTATCAACCAGGTTGTTTCTCAGACGTACACTCTTTATTTCATAAATATCTTTTTTAATGCAGTAAATTTTACCAGTAGAAGCATAATCGTTTTATACATTTATATAAGCATTACCTTATAGATATATCTGGCAGTGATGTGATGTCGAGAAAACTGACATTAGTTTCCAAGAGGTAGCCTTCAAGTTCTTGAGTATATACAGCATGTGTTCCAATATAATATTCACTTACATAATATATAACTAAATAAATCCTATATGTAATTTGAATTAGAGAACTTAATTAACAAGTAATAATTAACGTTTATACATATTCTATTGTTAAGGCAATTAACCATTTATTAATTATATACTTTATTTATATTTCTATAGGCAAGCCTGGATAAGCCAGCACATGCAGAGTCATCATCTTTGAATAAACCCCATGTATTCTGCTACAGCTGTGGTGAATATTGCCAGGAGAGCCAAAGAAGAAATATCACTAACTTTGTGAAGCAAGCATATATGGCATACATTGGAATGAAACTCGGAGACCAAGATAAGTCTTGGGCTCCCCATATCGTCTGTAAAACCTGTGTCGAAAATCTACGTCAATGGAAAAAAGCGCCTAGAGAAAAGTTTAAATTTAATGGTGTGCCTATAGGTCAATGAGCGGGACCAAAAGAATCACCAATGATCTGTACTATTTTGTTCCTTAGTTAATTGTGAGTGATGAAAGGTATTCAATTGTACAAGAAACGCTTTAAATTTGACGTATTCCGGATTTGGAACTAGCAAGCATACTATATGTTACACAACTACATCGACATGTTCCCATCTCAGTGTTCAACTACAACTCCCAGACACTTGCATTGCATTCTGAGATTGAAGATATCCAGGATATTATGGTGGCACTACGGCAGTAAGTGGTATATATTATATAATAAAGTGAATATAACCACAAAGAAAAGTACTTTCAACACCAGCAACAGTTCTCCCAGAAAGAGATCAATGATTCAGTAAAGATCAATGATTTACCAAGCAAGATTCTGAGCTTTAACATTCTAGACTAAGTGAAAAGAACTGTCTCTAGGCCGAATGTAAAATAACTTTTTCGGACAAAGAAAAAGGTGTTCTCTGTAGTATCTTCTCACATACATTGAGAAGTAAGAAGAAATCTCTAGTATACTGAGTAGAACAACTTCCCTGGGACTTCCTACTCCCAAATGTGTCAGCCTAAAATAACCGTACCAGAAGATTGACGATTGCTCTTTTGTGATAATTCAAGCGAGACGTGGCAAGAGCTGTTCATTAATTGGAACAATGCTTCAAATAGTTATGCATCGATATCCCGATTAGATCAGCTGCTAGAGCAAAACGAAAGAGGAATGATGAAAATAAATGAGTAAAAAATGATCTTAGCAGAAACGTAAATATAAGTGAGAACACCAGTGGTCTATCTTGCGTTGTTTGTAAGTATAGGCAGAAGCGATAGCCGTTTCGATGGGCAGCAAAAGCGATATACTAGAACTCTTAGTTCCATAATGCTTGAGACAGGGACGGAGATAGTAGTACTAAAGCAAAACCACGGGGAAAATATGTATGCCATGCTACGGGAAGAATTATAGGACTGTAGTGACATCAATATCATTTAGGACGAACCAGATGTGTTTGACAAGGGAAAAAATTTAATTTACCCACACTCCACATTCAATATACAAGGACTGTATGATTCAGTCCAAGAATCTTGTTAGCCCATAGACAAATCAGTGAAATGTTTCAATGCGATTTGACAAAATTTTTGCTCCAGGGTTGAGCTATCTGAGAATACTCTTTAAAGCTGGAAATTCTGCGGAGCCTCAATTCGCCAAAATCATCAAGGATGACATTTCTGGATATATCCAATGAGCGATCTAGATCTCGTAAGCATCTGCCTAGTGAGGAAAAGTTTTGTACTTTTATTGTATCAAAACTTTGGCTGGCAACCATAAATCTGCCCATTTACTATGTAAAAAAGCTTCGTACAGAAAAATGCTTAAGACTTCAAAATGTGAAATGCTAAAGTCTGAACATTATATAAGTAATTCATTTCTATATAGTCACTATTAGATCTGGTTTCCGGATTATTCTAGATTGTTATAGTGATAGAGAAACAAGTGAGAGAGTCTTTCCTATCAAGAATCAATTGGAATCAGGAAGAAAAGATACCAGGTAGAATGGATTCATACACACATTGGTAGTGGCAGACATAACACTTTCAACGTGCATAATGTCCAAAACTCTGCACACAGAAGATCAACATTCTAGACAAGCTGATTTTGGTAATACAATTATTTGCTGATCTTACAGTTATACTTAGAATTTCATGTTCATTGACCTATATATACTTTAGCTTATAATACAGTTACTCGATTTAAGACTAATATTGATATATATCTTTCGTGTTTTTATATTGTGAATACGTTTACAATTAAAAAACCTAACATAAAATTACTTGATAATTACATGTATTGTATTGTTTGAACACGCGCTGCATTTCTCAAAACTAAGAGCCAATCTTTATGAAAAAGCGTGTGGAGCTCAGTGAGTGTGCGGAATCAGCGCAACAACGTTACACTATAACTAAACCTTCAAAACGATCCGCGTCAAAATCTTTGTTGGCCAGTGTGATTATAATAGAAAGAACAAACATATATATATTAAAAACGACAAATACTGGCAACTGGAGATTTAAGACCAAGTAAGTGAGATCACTCTATCATCAGAGTATCACAGAACCTGATATCATAATATATATATTATACAATATATATTATACATTAATATTAATATTATACATTATATATATAATTAATAATTATATATTTAATATAATTATAATAAATAATATAATATATTAATATTACTATTATATAATATATAATATATATATATATTATATATATAAATATATAATCTAATATATTATCATATAGTATAATATCATGGATTCATATGTCTTTATATGCCCACTGTCAATCCAAGTATCGCTATCGTTTGATAATGAATCCCAACACATATTTCGACAAAATACTTGAGTAAAATAGTAACTGTATTGAGTCTAAATAAATCTGTATTGTAATAAAAAGAGCTTAACACACTTTAAAAAATATTTAAAAATAATGTCTTAAAATTTAAACTATTAACTGTATAAATACATAATCTTACTATATTACATTACTCATACTTTAACATAACCAAATTCTTTAATTTATTATTATTATATTGTTGAGGTGAAAAATATGCACTTTTCAAATCACCTTTCTAGTTCGTTTAGTGTCAACAAACATATCACTTAGCCTGAGATCGCACGCAGAGCCAAGTGACTCGTTTCGGAATCCTACAAAACGTATGGAGACATCGAACTTGATAGAGAATAATTATTAAATATATTAGTATAATATTATAATATATATTAATATATTAAATATATAAATATATATGTATATATAATATATAATAGTATAAATATATAATATATATATTAAATATTATATATAATATATATAATATATATAATATATAATTATATATATATATATATATTAATATATATATATTAATATATATATATTAAATCATGTTCGTATCCTGAATAACCAAACACTTTAGTCTACCTAAATACTAAAAAAAGCGTTGATATAGCTATGAAACAATCACAATACGAATTCACGTTGCAGGCAATGTAACCAAACCAATACGTATATCACGTTCTGGCTGAGGCATTAGTATCTTAAACCTAGCGGATTCACAGTGCCAGCGTAAGCACTTAAACCTACCTAGATTGAGTTCCACGATTATGCAAAACAACCGGCGTGAAGGTACAAGTCTTGGCAAAAGGGATATAATTACAATCGTATATAGTAGTGTATAAATATAATCACTTATATATAATATATATATCATATATCATAGGTTAAAAATATATTTTATAATGTCTTAAGGGTAATAATAGTGTTAATAAAAATAATAATAATATATACTAATAGAATATATAAAAATAATTATGAAAAAGTCAATAATTTGAAATTATTTACGTTTTTATAGCATAAACTTAATAAAATTGTACGCAGTATTAAGTACAAAAAATCTAATATAGACAAAAAATTCGTAACAAAAGTTCATAAACGTAGAAAAAAAATTCTATCTACATTTAGATCAACAAACTATTGTATACACATACATATTATTACAATAATAATAATAAATATACTAACTAATATATATAAATATTAGCAAATCTCAACAATATATGATAACCTATAGGTACCTATTAGAGACTCTCTTTGTAGATTACAGAGCAAATACGCACGAAAGGCGATTGAATCTGTCTTTATATACTATGAGAGATTGTTTAACTTTCTGTCACGTATTTCTACATATATACGGAGATAAAAACCAAATAATATATATAATATATTATATCTACCCATAACACATAGCTAAGAATTATATATAATAAATAGTAAATAAAAATAATATAATATAAAAATATTAAATAATATAATATATATAAAAATTATATAATATAAACTATATAATTACTTAATATAAATATGAAAAATAGTTCAAACTACCCTCAGAGTTCGCTCGCATTTCGTTCAACATTTTTGAGTTACTGTAAACGTAACTATATTGAAAAAATTTTGAGCAGCTTCATGAACAGGATAATGAACATGAAGCCAAATAAATTAACGTATTATATTATAAGTAGTAGAGGCTCTATTATATATTATTAGTATAAGACCTTCATATTATAGCTTATTATATACTTATCTATAGTTATAATATAAATATATATAATAATATAGTATATATATATTAAATTCTTAATAATTAATAAATTTTAGACTTATTATATTATTATTATATATTGGAACAAACTACTAACTGAAAATCGAGATCTGACCGAAAAAACAAATTGCCAGCTAATTCGAAAGTATTAATATTAATCATATCCTACAACTGAACCTATTAATACGTCCCCACCTGCGAAATTCTATTACTTTGATGCGTTACTTTTAATTATGTGTTTAAGAGATGTAGAGATAAGTGTTCTAGTGCAATGAATTTTAAAGAGAATATTTCATTAATGTGATGTGAAGATTTAAAACAACTACCAAGGAGTATCTATCTTTTTCAGTCTAACGAGTTCAAATAGCCTCCTGTTGGAAGAAATTATCTAGAAGTAGCCAGGAAAATCTGTAACATTAACTTACCATCTTCTCCTGTACCATGTAAGAGCGTATAGATAAATGTTATTTCAAACTACTTGGGGGTTTTCCAATTAATATATTGCATGTTATGAGAAGCTGCTCATTGATATTATTCTATATTTGTATATATATATATTATATGATATATAATTATACATAGTACTTAGGGTAAGGTTCCATCCTGACCCACCTCCTATACTTTTAACAGAGATATAATATATAGGTAATAGAAACTCCCCCCCTGTGTTCCCCGTCGGCTTGAGGCCCCTACATTTCCGTGTAATACCTTTACAATAATTATGTTAATATTATATAATATGATATTAAATTATATATAATATTAATATTTAATCATACTATTATATAGGTGTATGTTTTAATCATCTTAATTACGTATATATGAGTCTAATATAAAAAAAATTCCTAAATATGACAGATTTGAACTATTTCTGATTATGCAGAATTATCCATTAGCGTAGATTGATTATTATTAAACCTTAAATATTATTTATTTATTTTAATTTATAAAGACGAACTATCTAGGTAAGGTACTATCATTTAACAGCAAAACAGTCAATTACTAGGTTAGGTTATAGGTTTATTATACTAATGGCAAACAACTATAAATCAGGCAGGTCTAAGTTATTGTAGCAACGTAAGATCCGTTTAGATAGGTCTGATTACTGTAACGGCTTTAGTCTAGGATTAGGTAAAGTGCTGGTTAGTTAGAACCCTAATTTAATATATATATTTAATATAATATATAATATATATATATATATTATAATATATATATATATTATATATATATATATATATATTAATTAATATAATAATATAATATATAATATATATATATATATATTATATCAATATCAAAATGTACAGACGAAATGATTTCATGTGTATACCTATATTTCACTATCAATCACTACAAATCACTATATTTAATTATTATTATTATATATAATATATATCTTATAATTAATTATAATATTAATAATATTAATAATATTATATATATTACATATTATATATATATGCAAGATAATACTACCTTTAAGTCTATAGTATTTTACTTTGATAGAAAGGAAAACCCTTGCGATTTTATAATAATTTATTCCTTTTATTAAGTTGACACCAATACTTCAGAAAGACACACATTGCACTGAAAAGGTAGCGTTCTAAAAACATTTAAAACAGACTATACAATGATACAAGCTTCTCTCCAATCAGAGAAGACCTCTCAGGCAAAGGAACAACGCCATCTGAAAAACTAGAATAACGAAAGTAAAACAGCCTTATCTGATTGAGTTGTGATTATTCTTTTTCATTGAAATTTTGATTCAGTATCTTAAGATTTTCATATTTCATACATTAATGGTTATACATTTTACTAATTTTTTTCTCTTTTAGTGTTTGTTTATTAAAATTGTTCAAATTATAGATATAGATATTCCTTATGCTTCTCCTAATGCATTTGTATTAAAAGTAAAATCTCTTTTCCAAAGTTTTATATTCTACAAGGATAGATGTATGAAGCGTATAAAGGGATCTTCAATGTGATATGTATCAAGAGCTAACTTAAAAATACTGTCTTTTTTAAGTCTATTTGATGCTTTGTTTTTTCTTCTTGACCTAATATCTATTTTTCACCTACATATACAATAGCACAGGTTGTTATCAAGTGACTTTGATATGATGCAGCTTGTAAGAAATATGTTTCTTTACATGTTATGTTTTTAAAAATATTTTGTAAGAATTAATAAGATTGAAAGGATTTAATGTATGTATATTTTTTATTATTTTTTTTAGTTTCATTATTTTTTAATGTTTATTTTTAAATGATTTTTACGATATAGGTGATATATAACTTTTTGGTCCTTTGAGACGATTGAGCCATAATAACTTTATTTTTTATAGCTTTTTGTAAGAGCGATAATAATAATAATGATTAGAAATATATAAGTTAAGGTGTTATAAACGTTATTATGTAAAACTTAGTCGATCTCTGATAAAAGTGGAGCAAATAACGAATGACACCTAGAATAAGAGTATCCTAGAGGGTGCGAAATGCCCAACTGGCATCGCAGTTGGTTAAAAGTGACTGTGAGCGAGAAAACCAGTGCGAACTGACGTATAGCTTATATGTGAGTGAGAAATAGGATTTGTCTGGAATGATTATATTGAAGATATGGTATTATATGCTGCTAGCAATCTCGTAACTGAATCTATCTAGCAAATGGTAAAAGTTGTATGAGTATTTTAAGGATAGTATGAAGAGATTCCCATAAGTCGAATTGAATAATAAAAGCAATGCTACTGAATTGATGAATTTAAGACATCTTATGATGGATTTTTATTATATGGTACGACTACAAATAATATTACCGTCCACATATTACATGCAGCCATCAAAACTATTGATTACAGTCATTTGAATTATGAAATAGAGATAACATATGTCATCGGCCCAACTTACCATATAAATATTACTTAAATTGGGGAGAGGGGCGAACCCATGCTAAGTCCAGATGTAGGTTTAATAATTTTATAATTGTGGAGGGGGAACATTGAAAACAAAAAAATATTTTAGAGGTGGAGATGATAAGTTTTTTAATAGTTTGAAAAGGGATAATACAAATTGTCAATTGTATTTCATGATAATGTATCTTTCTAAAAGGTCTATGGTGAGAGGGACGGGCACTGACGTAAACAGTGAAATGACATCAAAGCTTAAGTCTAACAACTATGTCATTCAATTTTCCGGTGTTAACTTGAGTTGTATTACATATGATCATTTTCATCACTGGCCAAGCATCATAATCACCAATAATAGTCTTTAACGCATCAAATACATCTTGTGAAGAATCACTATTACATCGTACTACTCCAAGTCTAATTTTCCTTTTTACACTGGTAAGACAAACAACCTGGTACTTTTTTTTCTAGTCTTTTGCCATTGAAATGAAGACAAAAATCACTTTCTTCCTTCAAAAGTTTTTTAATTTGA
>JABUQX010048929.1:42500-45414 GCA_015478945.1 Trachelipus rathkii | reverse complement strand
TTATTATTATTATTCATTGATTATTATTATTATTATTTTATTATTTTATTATTATTATTATTATTATTTTTATTATTATTATCATTGTTTACCCTAAAATTTATGATCTACGTATGATAATTTTATTTGGCTAAAATGTTAAAAAAAAATAAACCTGCGAACGTGATTTAAATTTGAGGAGCAACCAGGTGCATTTTTTCAGAGTAATCGAATATTCAAAAAAAAACTAATTTTATAGGCTTACTTAATTAAGGTTACCTTTTTATACGAGTCTTTCTTAAAAAAGCCATGAAGCTAATACATGATTTGTTGAAAGATTTTCGGATAATTTGATTTTATTATTATGTCTATTACCTTGTGTATACCTATTTAAAATACTATACACATGGAAGGAGCGCGACAATGCTTCAACAATATGTTATGTTTCTTTTGGTTTTCTACATAATATTCAATCTTGTAATAGCTTGTGAGTGATATATATATATTACTATATATAAATTATATATATATATATATATATTATATATATATATTAATATATATATAGATATATATATATATAGATATCATATATATATATTATATATATATATATATATATATATATATATATATATATATATATATATATATATATATATTATATATATATAATTTATAATCATTTAATATATTATATATTAATATATATTATATATATATATATGATATATATATATATATATATTATAAATATATATATTCTGTAGTAATTGTGTACAAGATGTAACTTCACAGTGGTCCAATTTATATTTTACCTTACGCCTATTCTCGTGTCATTAAGCAATTTGCAAGTCAGTAATTAGCTTAGCATCCAAATCATCGTATTCTGCCTCGATTAATGATTGAATTCTTTTTTCAGAAACAACACAATAGTAGTTTGTGGTTTGGTTTCAACTTACATCTGAAAAATGTGTACACCCTTACCTACAAAACGAAGAAAATGCAACACGATCCTGATATATTTTGCTATATCTGCGGCTGTTTTACTTTAGCCCCACAAAGGCGTAATATCACAACCTTTCTGAAACAAGCATACCTTGCTTATTTCAAGATGCCTTTAGGAGACCAAGAAAAAGTATGTATTCAACATTAGGTTTGCAAACATGTGTGAAGACATTGAAGACTTGGTCACAAGGGAAGAATGCCAAGCTGAAGTTTGGTATTCCTATGGTTTGGAGGGAGCAACAAAACCATACAAATGATTGCTATTTCTGCCTTGTTAATATCAAGGGATTCAACAGTAAAAACAAACACTTTATAAAATATCCCAATCTTGATTCCGCCATTAGACGTTCAGATGACTATCAGTACCATTATTTACTGAACTCACAGATATTGATGATAGAACGTCATCATCATCCTCGCATATTTCCTCAGGTACAGATGAACAATGTAATAATGAATTTCATTCATCTAAATCGTCTTTAGACTACCCCTCAATTGTTTAATCAGTGTGAGTTGAACGATTTAATTCGAGACTTGTGCTTGCCTAAGCAATCTTCCAAGTTGTTGACTTCAAGGCTCAATGAAAAATGTCTTCTACATGATTTTACTAGTGTTTCGTTTTATCGCAACAGAGAGGAAAAGCTGCGTAAGTTCTTCACGTCAGATGAAACATTTGTTTATTGTAACGATGTTGCTGGACTTCTATTGGAAATCTATCTGATGAATGGAGAATATTTACTGAAAGTTCTAAAAGAAGTTTGAAATGTGTTTTACCACATAATGGGAACAAATTTGGATCGATTCCTATAGGCCACTCAGTATCCCTTAAAGAGGAATATGGAAACATAAAGGTTGTCCTGGAAAAGTTGAAATACAAATATCATACTTGGTTAATCTGTGTTGATTTGAAAATGACGAACTTTCTCTTAGGACAACAAAGCGGATACACGAAATACCCCTGCTACCTCTGCTACTGGGATAGTAGGGCAAAGGAAGAGCATTGAGTAAAGGAATACATGGCCATTAAGAGTCAGCTTAACACCAGGACAACAGAACATCATTAATGAACCATTAGTTGATCCGAGTAAATCATTCGCCACCCCTTCACTATCAAGTTTGGAGTAATGAAACAATTTGTGAAAGCTCTTGATCACCACAGGACAACGAATTTCAACTATATATGCTTAGCCTTTCCTGCTCTTAGTGCAGAAAAGATAAAAGCAGGAATATTCGATGAACCACAAATCAGAACGTTACTAAACGATCCACAATTTAAAAATACATCAATGTCTCCTATTGAGGCAAGAGCCTGGAAAGCATTTGGCAATGTTATGAAAAACTTTCTAGGAAACAGGAATTCGTCCATCTTTAAGGACATAGTGAAAAAGCTCCTGTCCAGTTTTCAGTTAACGGGATGCAACATGAGCATTAAATTGCATTACTTGCACAACCACCTGGAAAAGTTTCCAGAAAATCTGGGCGATTTCAGTGAAGAGCAAGGTGAGCGTTTTCATCAGGACATCAGAGTAATGGAAGAACGGTATCAAGGCCGGTGGGACCGTAATATGATGGCTGACTACTGCTGGAGCCTTATGAGAGATGTTCCTGATGCTGCACACAAACGACTCTCTTTGCAGAAAACATTTACCTCTTAATTCATTGCACTTAATATTATGGGCATTTTTTACCTTTTTATGGAAAACAATTAACTTGTATTTTTCTGATTAATCAATGTTTTATTTTAGTTTTGTTGGGAGATTTTTATAAAAAAAATTAAACGGCTATATTTAATAAAGATTAAATATCAATGTGACTGAACTTTTACATATTCCATCGCATCACTTCGGTAACTTTCAAACCACTTTCAAATTCGTAACAAATTTGGAAATTTTCAGCATATATGAGTGGTATCATATCTCACGAATGT
>JABUQX010048929.1:5000-22500 GCA_015478945.1 Trachelipus rathkii | reverse complement strand
GAGTGCAATCTGTTATTCGGAATGAGTATTCTAAAGCTCTATACACACATTGTGCAGCACATTGTTTTAATCTATTTCTCTCAGACTCTTTCGATCTTTTTCGATCGAGTCCGAAGCGCACAAAACTTCTGGTAGATAAAATGAAAGAGTTTTCTAGTAACCAAAATAACAAGAGGATCAAAAAGATGTGCGAGACCAGATGGTGTGAACGGCATGAAGCGGTTTTCCTTTTTAAAGAGATTCTTGAGCCAATACTTGCGTCATTGGAAGAAACAAAAGAATGGCCTGGTGAATTATCACAGAAAGCTTCTTCGTTGTTAAATTCAATCAGTAATTTGAATTTTGTAATAACATTATACGTTTTAAGTAAATTTCTTGGAATAACCTACACCTTGTCAAAACAGTTACAGTGTCCATTTGGACATTGTCAGTGAAATAAACTTAGTGAAAGACATTATTCAACTTCTCGAAAAAGATAGACAAAATGCAGACACAGAGTTTAAAACCGTACTCACACAAGCTAAAAATAATGAGACCAGCTTAGGTTATTGAAATAAACAATTCAAGAACTTACGAAGTTCCAAAACATCGTTGTAGTGGCCTACTCAGAATCAGGATCCGAATCATATTACCCGCATTCTCCAGTTTTGTATTCCGTTTATTGATGATCTGATTCTTCGTTGACTGATCGACTTCTCTCGCATGAAACCACTATCATTACACTTCAGCATATTTTACCAGAAAAGTGCAATGTACCTTATAAGCATAATGAAAAAAGCATCCTCTTTTATAAAGACGATCTTTCCAGACCCTCACGAGGATACATTAAAAAAGGAGAGTGTGTCTCTGGCAGCGTAAATTGGCTGTTAGAAAATGAAAACCAAAAACTGCGACGGTGCTTTTGCTAAGTGTGACAAGAGGAGGTTTCCTTAACATTGGTACTCTCCTGAATATCTTAGAAGTATTGCCTGTATCCACCACAACAGTAGAAAGAACCTTTTTTCGACATTAAGGTGTCTGAAAACGTATTTACGGAAATAGTGTTGGAGATGATCGCATTACAGGTCTTGCTTTACTGTCAGTTCATCGAGATCTCAGCACAGAAGCAGCAATAAAAATATTTTGAATCACCTCCGTCAAAAAGCAAGGGAACTGAAATTGACCTTATAAAACGAAGGTAAGTTCTTATTTTTTATATATATATATAATATATATATATATATATATTATATATAGATATATATATATATATATATATATATTATATATATATATTATTATATATATATATATATATATATATATAATTTATATATATATACTATATATATATATATATATCTATAATATCTATAATATTATATATATATATATATATATATATATAATTATAATATAATAGTATATATATATATTATATATATATATATATTATTATATTATATATATATATATATATATATAGTAATATATATATATATTATATAATATATATATATATATAATATTATATATATAATATAATATATATATATAATATATATATATATATATATATATATATATATATATATATAATATATATTTATATATATGTATATATTATATATATATATATATATATATATATATATATATATATATATTTATATATATATATAATATTATATTAATATAATATATATATATATATATATATATATTATATATATATATACATATAATTTTATTTATATTATTATTATATATTATTTATATATATATTATATATATATATATATATATATATATATATATATATATATATTATATATATATAATATATATATATATATATATATATATATATATATATATTAATAAATATATATATTATATATATATATATAATTTAACTTTTGAAATGTAACCACTTGCGAAAATCGCAGCCCCCCCCGAAAAAAATTCCTGGCTACGGGCCCTGAGAGGATGTGTGGATCAAATCTGTACATTGGAACAAATGATTGAGTGAGAAAATGAGAGAGAGAAGAATAAATTGTATTTAGGTTTTAATGGAGTTTGCAACAGGCGGTGTGATTAGGGTTAATAGGGATTGGTACTATGGCAGTTGTTAGTGATATAGGTATTAGTGTTGGTGGTAGGCTCTGAATGGAATCAAAAATATGTATGACGATAGTGAGGCGTGTTGTAAGAATAAATGGTGTCAAAAGTGATTGCGTTTAGTATTAATAGCGGAGTGAGGGGCAGGGTGTTATGTCTCCTTGGTATTCAATTTTATATGGATGGGGTTTATGAAAGAATTGAAGGTGGGGGTGACAGGAAATGATGGTGGAGAATGGAGATGAGTGAGGGTGCCATACCTATTATATGCGGATGATTTGGTTTTGTGTGGCGAAATCTGAAGAGTTTGAGAGGATTGGTAGAGAGATTTGAGGGTGTGTAAAAAGGAGGGGTTGAAAGTTAACGTAGATACAAGAGTAAGGTATGGTTGTGAGTGAGACAGTCCTCAGTGTGAAGTTATGTAGATGGTGAGCAGCTGGAACAAGTGTCTTGAGTTTAAATATTTAGGGTAAATGTTGGATGAGAAGGGAACGGATGTTGCAGAGAGTGTAGTAGGAAAGTTTGAATGGCAGGAAGTGGCTTGTGCAATTATATCGTTTGTGAATGTAAAGGACTAAGTCTTTAGTGCGCTAGGGTCTTACATACGGTATGTTTTTAACCTGTGTTATTTGTATAGTAGTGAGACTATTGTCTGGAATAAGAAGTATAGAGCTAAAGTTCAATGTTTTGTTTAGGATGCGACAATCTTAGGGCATGCTAGGGATTGAGAAGAATTGATAAAATGAGGAACGAACATATTAGAGAGTTGTGTGTGTGAAGAAAGGGGAAACGAGAGAATAAATAAAGTATGTTGAGATGGTTTGGCATGTGGAAAGGATGAACGATAGTCGGTTTTTAAGCGGATTGTATAGTGTCGAGTGTGTGAAAAACGACCGGCTGGGTGATCGAAGGAAAAGTGGTTGAGTCAGTAGAGTAATGCCTGGAGGAGAGAAATTTTTGGAGTTTTGCAGAGCAGAGAATAAAGGTGCATAATAAGAGAGAATGGCGGGTTTTTGTGTGGGTCAAAGGATGAACCCTTACACTGACGGATTTACCATAGTGAGGAGTTCCGTCGCAAGCCCCACTGAAGTATAGGGTAGGATTTTCTGACGTGCGACGAGTCCCTTACTAATTAATGGCACAGAGGGGGGGGGGTAAGGCTGGGCTTTCTTTCAATTTTTGTCATACTCTTCAACATGCTTTTCTTCTTGAGGCTTGTTTACGCACCTTTTACCACCAGTCCTGCGGAAAAAAGGTAGATGAAAGAATATATATACTATATATATATATATATATTATATAATATATATATATATATATATATATATATATATAATATATATATATATATATATATATATATATATATATATATATAAATATAATAATCAGATCATGTGAAATGTAATAATTATATGCCCTAGAGCACTAATAAAACTTTATTAAGTACTAAACTTTACTTTAATATTGTATACCTCTTTTAACATATTGTATTTACTGCATTTTAATGCTAAATACCCTAAAAAGACTTGATATATATGAAAAATAAGTAATTTAAAAAAAAACAAAAAAAAACAAAAAATTTTGGCCTTTGGTTTTTTTTTAAAAAAAAAAGTTTTTTTTTAAAAAAAAGAACACGTTTTTTTTTTTAAAAAAAAAAAACGAACACGTTTTTTTTTAAATCCCAACCGCCTATATATATATATATATATATATATATATATATATATATATATATATATATATATATATATATATATATATATAATATTATATATATATATATATATATATTTTTTATATATATATATATATATATATATATATATTATATATATATATATATATATATATAATAATATATATATATAATATATATAATATATATATATATATATATATATATATATATATAATATATATATATATATATATATATATATATATATATATATATAATATAATATACTCTATATATATATTGTATTATGGATATATATATACGGTATATATATATATTATGTCCCAAAAGTAAGTGTACTGATGTCGCATTTAATTATGTATTGGACTTGCCTGAAATTACAAGTTATCTCCTTCAAAGTAAAGTATGACCCTTGCGAGGTTACACAGCGGTTTCAATGTTTCTTCCATTGTTCATAGCAGTACCGGAAGTCATTTTCCAGAAGTGTGTTTAGTTCACGTGTTACAGTATTTTTTTATGTTTTCCATCGTACCAAAATGATGACCCTACAACTTCATTTTCAACTTAGGGAAGAGGTAGAAATCGCACGGAGCTAGATCTGGGCTGTATGGAGGATGTGGAAGTACTTGATAATGTTTTTGTTCGCCAGAAATTCCATAATTGAGAGCTCAGTGCGAGATGGGGCGTTATATATATATATATATATATATATATATATATATATATATATATATATATATATATATATATATATATATATATATATATATATATTATATATATAATATTTAAATATAAACTGCTACATAAACTTACATCTAGTTGATCAATCAACTCAATGAATGAATTGGTTCTTAAAAATTAGAGAATAGCATCTGCCAGGTTCTCCTTCATTTTTTCTCTTAGGTCTGATTTTATAATGCTAAGAGCAGAAAAAGCCGTTCAACGCTAACTTGCTTTGGATGTAGATCAGTAACAGCAATTGCAGCTTCTTGTACAATGTCTGGATACTTATCGATGGACTCTTCTAATTTAAGCTTCTAAGTTATATCAATTTTTTCAACTTCTTTCAGTGCAGAAGAGAAATTTTTTAAAGTTATGGAACATTGTGTACAAGAATGAGGAAAAACCTTGACCTTTTTCTTGAACAGTTGAAGCTTTCGACTAAACTCTTCAATATCTAGAAAGCTGTTTCATTAACTCATCGTCTGAGCCTTTTCTGAAAAATGACTGAGAAGTAGTAATGGGATAGTTGTTAGTTTCATCACATTACAATATGTTCAGATGATATTCTTTTTCTTCTTGCAACTTCTTGCAAACTTTTAATACAAAATGGTCACGTTGCAAAGTGCAGATATAGCTTTTTGTTGTTGATCTTCATTTAAGCTTACCTTGTAGATAGAATTAATATAAGCATGCAGCTAGATATAGAATACCATTGTCAATTGAGAGAAAATTTCTCTGCGTACCGTGGAGTTTTTTATTTCTTTCAGCATCTTAAAAATAGATGGTATAAGGTTGAGGTTGAATTCATTAGAATATATTCCAATGAAACATAAGGTGCAGGTAAAAAAAACTTCGAAGTTTGCAAATGCCATTTTGTGATGTGGAAGTCGCAAGTGAGTGAACTTGTTTGAAGCTATTGAAGTCACTTACATAGTCACAATTTATAATTTTGTCAGCTCAAAATTTTCTGATTCCAACTCTACTATCTTGAAAGTTACTCCGACTCCGACTCCGACTCCGACCTCTTGAAAATTACCGACTCCGACTCCGATTCCGACTCCACCCTCTTCAAAATTACCGACTCCGACTCGACTCGGACTCCGACTTCCACCCTTTTCAAAAATTACCGACTCCGACTCCGACTCCGACTCCACCCTCCTAAAAACTACCGACTCCCCGACTCCGCGACTCCGACTCCGACTCCGACTCCGACTCCACAACCCTGTGGGCTGCACAAGATTCCAGCTTCCCGGTGCGGTGTGGTGCTGTGCGGTGCCGAGCGAAAAAATGACTGGTGGAGATGTACACGGTGCGGAAAATTTCTTGCTCGGCTAACCCTAATTTGAACTTGTATTACTCATAGTTTTGAGGAAACTGTTGAAACCAGAGCTTTGGAGCCGATAATCGAGCTCCGAATCTGGCTTCATCGTTTTAGAATTATAAGACTCCTGCTCCAGGTCTAAGCTTCTTTATTTTATAACAAAAATATTATTTTTGCTCCGGCATTGACTCCATCCAAAACCGATTCCCGATTCCCGATTCCCGACTCCCGACTCCCGACTCCCGACTCCCGACTCCCGACTCCCGACTCCTCAGTCCTATTTGAAATGTTACAAATGAATTTGAAGAATCGTTTGGTTTCCGAAGAAAATTCTGTGATATGTTTTCGTGTGATGAAAATTGTAAAAATAAAATTGAATGACAAATATAATAAAAAAGAATAAAAAAATAGAAACAAAGATTTAAAAACTGGATTTTCCATTTTTTAAAAACAAACAATTGTTTATTATAACAGATGAAGAATTACTGGAAAACTGGAATCCTACGAATGGCCTCCCTCTCTTTGGTTACTATTTGATACACTTATATTGTTCTGAATAGAATCATGGAGTCAGAATCTACAACCTAGAATCATGGAATAACATTTTAATTCTTTTCATTAATGTAATTTTAAGGTCCAGACATAACCAATTCCAAATAACTGACTGAGCCAATTATAATGCCCCAAACTGACCAAACCCAAATGCATGGTGTGACGCAATTCTGATAAATGTATTTACTTAAATCGCCTATAATGAACTGTACTTACCCAAATCCAATGCCCGGACTAACAAACAACACAAAAGTACAATACTACCTGCAGACTATCCCAATTCTAATATTTTGGATGACCTTTTATTAATGCCTTGAAGAGACAAAATTGCAATTCTTTTTGACTATTATACCAATTCTTTGGCACTAGACAGATTAAATTCTAACGAACATGATTATCCCAATTTATTTCTAAAGTCTTAAACGGTCCAAATTCTAATGTCCATGACAAAGACAATCCCAACTCTAATGTCCAGGAATGACGTAATTCTACTGTCCTGGAATGACTTACTTCTAATACGCAAGACAGACGAAAATTCTAATAACCTTGACTAGTCACTGACTACTGTGACTAGTAATTCAAAGTCCAGGAATTCGAAAGTAATGGTTTGCTGGAAAGACTATTCCGAACGCTTATTACAGACCAAATTCTAATGACCTTGATTATCCCAAGTCTAATATTCTGAATTGCAAAAACCTACTGCTCTAGAATTCTAATGACCTTGATTATCCCAACTTTAAAATTCTGAATTACAAAACCCTTCAGTTCTAGAGTTTATTATTTCTTATGTCTTCTATTGCTTCAATTCTAAAGCTCTTGATTATCCATACTCTAATTTCCGGAACACTCTACTGTTCTGGATTTGTTTGTTTGCTCTAATTCTAATGCCCTCTAACATTCCGATTCTAATGTTCTGGAATGATAAAATCTGCTATCCAGGAGTGACTTATTTCTAATACTCCGAATAAAATAAATTCTAATGTTCTTTAGTATCCCAACTCTGATGTCCCAGAAGGACAAAATCTCCTGTCCTGGAGAGATTTATTCCTTATATCCTGGACAAGATCTAATTCTATTTACCATGATTTCTCCAAATGAACATTTTGAACAATTTCAAGCACCTCGCATTGCTATTTCAGATTAAAAATTGGATTACAAGATATTCATTAAATATTTATGGGAATAAAATGAACCTAACTTCACATATATTTCTAACGCTCACTATAAACAATTTTGGTCCAAATTAAAATGGGCTCCCATAGTCTATATTTTCATAAAGCTTATATAAAATGTTTGAAATGTACCATAGTGATTAAAAAATGTTAAGAAAATGTAAAATTTCATATTTTAACATAATTCAGTTTTAAAGTTGTAAGATGCCTATTTTCATATCGCTTATGGTTTTAAAGAAATAATTTTTGATTTTATTTTACCGTCACTCACGGGTCGGATGGTATGGGGACTCCTCCCCAGTATACAAATATCCGTGTGACATGCATATATAACTTCAATATTTTTTTTTGTATACACAAATGTAATTGTGGAAATTCTTAACTTTTTTCATTGCCATTGGTCAACATCATAATTTTTCAGAGTCATTTCTCAAGCTTTAGTTTACGTTTATCCTTCCTTCCAACTAATTTTAATCATTTCATATAAGTTTCATGAAAATCTGGACTGGGAATCTATTTTAATTAGTTAATATATATATATATATATATATATATATATATATATATATATATATATATATATATATATATATATATATATATATATATATATATATACTATTCTTATATATATAATATATATATATATATATATATATATATATAAATATATATATATAATAATAATAATAACTATATATATATATATATATATATATATATATATATATATATATATATATATATATATATATTTATATATATATATATATATATATATATACTATCTTCTTATATATATATATATATATATATATATATATATATACTGAATTAGGTAATATATATATATATATATATATATATATATATATATATATATATATATATATATATATATATATATATATATATATATATATATATATATATATATATATATATTCAATTGGAGTAATATATATATATATATATATATATATATATATATATATATATATATATATATATATATATATATATATATATATATATATATATATATATATATATATATATATATATATATATATGTATATATATACTATAAAAATATATATATTATAATATTTATTTTCCCAACAAGCTATTTTATTTTCCAACCAGCTAAACTTATCGTTATCTGGGGGAAGGGAAAGCGGAAGGATTCTTACGCGAACACTTTTTCTTTTTCGTTTGAAATCTTTAAGAAGAGATCTTTTTATCATTTTATGAATATCGTGGGCAAAGAAAAGTTTTTTATTATTTACGTGTTTATGTGTATACAGCCGGCTAACACAGTGTTTTTTTCTTTTCCGGAATATTTACAACTACTTTGACTTATGAGGATTATTTTCGAACAACGAAAGATGAATCCATGAAAGGCTACAAGTTTTTCAAGAAACCTACTTACTCAAATTCAAGAAACTTGCTGAAAACTTTAAGGTAAGAGTCTTTCTCAATTTCCATTTTCCTCAGATAACTGGTCAAAGTTTAGCTGTTTTTATAATCATCATTTTTCCATTATAATTATTGTGCCGTTTTTGCTATTTTTCATAATTCATTTAACAACTAAAAAGAATTGAGATTTGCGCACAAATATGGTACTTACTGCGTACCAAAATAGGGTTTTTTAAATTTGCGCTTTTAAAATCTTAAAATATTGAAAAACTTGTTGCTTATTTTTTATTGAAAAACTTGATACTTATTTTCTGTTGAAAATATATATTTAAAAACGCGTGTGCATTGGAAAAGTTTACTCCTATCGATATATGCTGAAAGGAGTTGGCAATTTATACACATTTCCTATTTGGAAGTTTATATCAAATTTAATCTTTACTTTTAGACGGTCTTAGATTAGTTAGAATTTTCATTCTATTGGACTACTAGACAGTCTTAGAATTGTAAGAATTTTGCATTCTTTGGCCATAGACGGTCTTAGAATTGTAAGAATTTTGCATTCTTTTGCCATAAGACGGTCTTAAAATTGTAAGAATTTTGCATTCTTTTGCAATAAGACAGTCTTACAATTGTAAGAATTTCTTCATTCTTTTGAAATAAGATAGTCTATCAAATGTTAGAAATTTCTTAACATTAGCCATTCTTTAAATTTAGACTTTTCATTCTTTTAACTTAAGAATTTCTAACAAAGTTCAGAATTTTCTTTTCTTTTGTGAATTCAAAATTTAGTTTTTTGTTTCGACTTAGAATTTATTTTTGAAATTTTCTAACTCTGTGAAATAAAATATTGGCTATTAGAATTTTTTTTTATTTTTGAATTTTTGAATTTCCAACTCTGAAAAAAAAAAAGTTAGAATTTTTTTTAGAATTTTCAACTCTGAAAAAAAAAAAAGTTAGAATTTTTTTTTAGAATTTTCAACTCTGAAAAAAAATTATTTATTTTGTTTATCGATCTGGCCTTGAAAGTTGAATTTTCTCCATTTATAATTCACGACTTTGAAAGTTAGTTTTTGTTTTTGTTTTTGTGTGAATTTGAATAACTTTGGCAAAATTTAACCGATTTAAACCGGGTTTTCAGTAACGGGTTACTGGGCTTGAAACATATTTCATTTTATACTACTTTAAGTAGTAGTAACCTTTTAAAGGTTAAGTAGTAAGGCCCATAACTTAGGGTTGGTGATTTTTTTTCTTTATTTAAGTGTTTATAGTACATATTTGGGTTAGTTTTTTAACATTGATTTATTTATTGGTAAAATGGCTTCTGATGACATAGCCTCTGCCTCTGAACTTTTGAATGCTTTAGAGGAAACAATTCAATCTGACATAGGTCTAGTGGACTCTAATGCCTCTACTGAGGAGAAACAGAGTATTCTTGCTTCTGTAAAAGAGGAAATATCTCCTTTGAGAGTGGCAAGAGGTGTAATCAAGCGGAAAGTAACATTGTTATTGAAGCCTATTCTTAATGCTGAGTTGAGTGACTTAAATGTCTCATCAGCATTGGAGGAGGTGTCCTTAAGGCTTCAGGAGATTCGAAGCCATGATGCTGATATTGAGGCAAAAATATGCGCATCGGGAATCCTAAAGTATGATCAGAGTATTTTAAATGAAGAGGTGATTAAAACTTCACATTATCACATACAGATAATGAAAGTAGTTAACAGTGTCACTCCCACTTCACATGACATAGTTCAACCTTCTCCAAATTCTCTTCATTCTCAAGGGGGGACTCTGTTACACGTGGGGAATTGAACTCCATACTTAAAAATTTTACACAACAACACGAGCTAAAATTACCTGCTCTTAAGTGCAAAACATTTTCGGGTGAGGGGGATCGTTTCTTTTTTAGGTCTTTCATTTTATCATTTGAAAACGTTTTTGGCTTTAGGAAAGACATAACAAATGCAACAAAATTGCAGTATCTTAAATCTCACCTCTCAAGTTATGCACTAAAAGATGTTGAACACCTGGCCAATATAGATGAAAATTATTCTGTGGCTATGGAAATATTGAGGGATTTGTACCTTGATAAGCCTTTTATTATAGATTCTCTGTTCCATAAGATAGACGCGGCTCCTATCTTAGATGGAAAAAATTAGACAACGTTCGCTCTTTCATTTCAGAAGTAAGAGCCTACCTTCACGAACTTAAAGAGTTCGATTTAGATTTTTTGGCTGAAAATTCGGCCGGAAATAAATTGATAAGTCATCTCATAGTCGATAAGTTGCCTTCCAATTTTATTCGTGAACTTAAACTCATTACTCAAGAAGAGTATCCATCTGTGAATTTAATTTTCTCTCATTATAACAATGTGTTGAAATCTCTTGAGAAAACGAAGGCTAAATTTTCATCCTCCGGATTTAGTAAAAATCCATCTCGTTCCTCTTCTTCCACAACAAAGAAAACTTTTTCGTATAACACTTCTTCCAAATCTAATGAAATTTCGAAGAAATCTTCTATTAAGTCAGATAATTCGCCCAAGAAGGACGAGTATGTATCTGCATCTACTGCTGCTACTCCGTGCAAACTATGTCAGGGAAATCACTTCATGACTTCTTGTACCGTCTTCACCACTCCTAAAAATAGGAGAGAGCAATGTATACAGCTGGGTTTGTGTGCTAATTGTTCCAGTTCCAAACATGCTGCCAACAGCTGTCCTGCTAAGAAATATGGTTTAAGTCGTCCCTGTGGACTTTGTAGAAACAGTGCTCATATAACAGCTCTCTGCCCTACTGGAGCAAAGGCCAAAATGAAGAGCAATAATTGTGCAGTCACTTCTGAAGAACAACCGTCTACATCTTCAGCATCTCAGGACAATTCTGATGTTGACGACCAAAACAGGAACTTCCTGTGCATTAATACTGGAAATTCCTCTTCTAATCATATTTTACCAACTCTTTCCTTGAAAGTGAGAAAAGATAACAAAACAGAAACTGTCAGAGTTCTTCTAGATCTTGGATCACAGCGCTCCTATTTTAATAACAACATACTTTCTAAGCTAGGAGTCAGTTTTGAAACTCTTCCTGTATATAACAACACTGTTAAAACTTTCTTGGGGGAACAGGTTAGGTCTATGCGCTCTATAGATGTAGAACTTAATGTTTGTTGTCAACAGTTTATAAAGGTGCCTGTTTTGATAGATCCTGAACTAGATGTGAGTTTTGACGTGAAGGGCCTTATGGGGGCCATTCATAATATCTCTTGGAATGGACATAACGTAGCAGATCAATTTTATATTGGTAAACATACTAATAGTGTTAACAATATTGATGGACTTTTAGGCATTGATGTACTCTATCTTTTCAAACATTTATGTACTATTCCTTGTATAAAGGGTAGGGCTTTAGAGACATGCCATGGAACAATTCCTTTTGGACCTGTAAAGTCATTTTTAACTCCGTCTCAAGAATCCATCATTTTTGGTAGTGAATTTGATCATAGGATTAATGATACTAACGATATTTGACAAAAGGACAACAAAACTTTGTCCTCGTCTCTTCTCAACAAATTCTTCGTGAAAACACCAAATCATATCGTAAATCTTATTTTAGAACCAACACCTACTTATTTTGATCCTCTTTTATATACCCATAAGAATACTGATCTAGATTTGGGTCTTGAGCACCTGTATAAATTGGAATCTCTTGGCATCAAAGAAGAATCAGATCAAGGGTCTATCGATGACGTATTCATCCGAAAATTTCATGAAGGCATAGAATTTAGAGGGGGCAAGTACCATATAGAACTTCCATGGTACAAAGATATTTTAGAAGATGTCCCATCTAATCATCAAGTGGCACTTGCCACTCTTCATCGCGTTAAGAAACGGCTTGACAGTCAAGGCCTCACTTCCGCTTATGGAGAGGTCTTTCAGCAGTATTTGAGAGAAGGAATCATAGAGACTGTACAAGTGTCTCCTAAAGATTTTAATAAATATATCTGGATTCCTCATCGTCCGATCATCAAAACAGCTTCTCAAATTACAACAAAAATCAGGCCGGTCTTCAATTGTAGCTTGAAGGTTGGTGGTTGCCCGTCATTGAATCAAGCGTCTTATCCCGGAGTTGATTTGATGGCGTCTCTCTTTCGTATTCTTATTTCTTTTCGTACCAACAAATATGTTGTTCTTTCAGACATCTCAAAAGCCTTTCTTCAAATTCGCCTCAAACTGGAAGAGGATAGAAATAGGTTCTTTTTTTATTTTTTTTTTTTTTGGACTGAAGGTGGAGTGATACAAACCTATCGTTATGCCACAATCATATTTGGTTTATCAGTAAGCCCTTATGTACTAGGGGCGGTTATTAAACATCACGCTCAAAAGTATCCTCTTGACCTGTGTACATCTATTCTTATGAATAATTTATATGTGGATAATCTGATTTATACAAATTCATCTTTAGATGTTCTGACAGACATCTACCATCAAGCTAACACTCGTATGAGTGAAGGAGGCTTCAATTTGGCATCGTGGAACTCCAATCATCCTGATCTCAGAGACTTATTTTCATATGAGAATAAGCTCTCCACTCATCAGTGTGCTGAGGAGAGAGTGTTAGGATATTTATTTGATACGTCAGACGATTCGCTTAAACTAAGTGATTTTACTCTTGGAATTGTTAATTCCAAGAGGCAGTTGTTATCGGAAATCTCTAAGATTTTCGATCCCCTCTCTCTTTTTCTGCCGGTAACAATCCGAGGTCGTTTACTGATGAGGAAGACATGGGAGAAGGAAATGAACTGGGATGATGAAATCGAACTTGATATGAAGAAATCATGGGAAAAGCTCAGTCAGGATTTATCTTCTCTTAAGGAAATTTCGTTCCCACGATCTAGTTTCGGAGTCCCTAGACTCCAATTTAACTTTGAATATATTCTGCGACGCCAGCACGCAATGTTATGGTTTTTCGGTTTATGTTTCTTCCGACATTAATGGCCCATCTCTACTATGGTCCAAAGGGAAGGTTGCTCCTTTAAAGAAAAGGACCTTACCTTGTTTGGAACTTTTGTCCGTTTTTTTAGCTTTGAAATGCTTGCCTCAGGTTCTCAACAGCTTACAAGGGGTCAAATTCTCTTCGCTTAATATTTTCTCTGACTCTCAAATCGTACTGTTTTGGATTCTGAATAAAGGACAAAAAAGCAAGCAAATTTTGTACGATATCGTATTCAGGATATAATCCTCATGACCTCTTCTCTGAAAGAAGAGTTTTCCCTTTCTGCAAAATTTCTCTATGTTCGATCAGAGGAAAATCCTGCAGATTTAATTACTAGAGGTCTGTCTCTTTCTGAGTTTCATAAAAAACTGTCCTTTTGGTGTCATGGACCTGAATGGTTGGCTTCAGATCCTTCATATTGGCCTAAGTTTGAACTGAATGAAACAGGAGATAATCCAACTTCTCCAGTTTTTGCCGTCTTACAAGGAGCAGGAAATCCTCCTGTGGTTGATTTTAGCAAATTTTCGAGTTTAGGGTCCCTTCTCAGGGTTTGTGCACTTCTTTTCCAATTTTTTGCTTATACTAAACATAAGCACATTGACTGTGATGCTAGAGCTCTGCTATATTGTTTGTTAATCATGCAAAAAGAGTCCTTCTCTAAGGAAATTGAATTTCTTCTAAAGGCAAAAACTGATCCTTCTCTTTCGAATCCTCCCGACCTTGTCAATCGACTTGACTTATTTTTGGATGAAAACGATCTTATCAGAAGTAAAGGTCGTCTATCCCGCTCCAACCACTATGATTTTGATATAATGAATCCAATTCTCTTGGCCAAAAACCATCATTTATCTGTCCTTATCATCAAAGATGTTCATCATAAATGTAAACATTTGGGCATTCAGGCCACATTAACGAATATACGTTTTTTAAAAGGATATTGGATAACTTCTTCCAGAGCTACAATCAAAAGGATGCTAGCAGATTGCATAATCTGTAAAAAATTCAACAATTTCGCATATCAGTATCCAAAGTTTACTAATTTTTCTAAAGCTCAAGTTCAAATGTTTCGTCCTTTCAAACATGTAGGCATAGATTTTACGAAGCATTGGTGGGTCAAAATTAAAGGATCCAATCAGGCACAAAAAATGTTCATCATAATTTTTACTTGTCTAAATATTCGTGCTATTTACCTGGACTTAGTACCTGATATGACTTCCAAATCCTTTGTACTTTCTTTCCAACGTTTTATTAATAGATTTGGAGTCCCTGATGTCGTTTATAGCGATAATGCGAGAACCTTTTGTCAGGGTATTGATGCCATAGAGTCCTTCATGGTATCTGAAGACGGGAAAGAGTTACTTCGAAAGAATCAAATGTCTCATAAACGTATACCTTTATATAGTCCATGGGTGGGAAGCTTGTGGGAAAGGATGATTCGCGTAGTAAAAAGCTGTCTTAACAAAACGCTTGGACGTTCTTCCATCGAATACTTTGATTTCTTAACTGTCCTTTCTGATATTGCTGACGCAATAAATTCTCGTCCCCTTACCTACACTTCCAGTTCTAACGACATCATTCCTCTTACACCCAATTGCTTTCTAAAACCGCTTTCAAAGACTACAATCGTTCTGCCAGGAACTGATCCTGAAGATCAGTTCTGGAGCTCTTCTTCTAAAGCTCGTGAAGAGCTGATCAAAGCCCTAAAACGTTCGTCGGAGAAGTTTGAAGATTTTCGTACTAGGTGGTATAACGAATATCTGTTAAGCCTTCGAGAGAGTAGTCGAGATCTGTATCAAGCCAAGTGGGAAAATCTCATTAAAGTTGATGATATTGTCTTAATAAGAAGTCCTGTCAAGGAACGCCCATTCTGGCAGATGGGAGTCGTCACCCAGCTCATATATGGAGATGACAACAAAGTACGCTCTGTCTTCGCGAGAACACCGGGAGGAAAAATTAATGTTTATGCAATTAAACATTTATACCCCTTAGAATTATCTTTGACCCATAGTGGGTCAAGTCAGCCTTCTGTTTCCGCACCAACACCTTCTGCACCTGTCCCTGCAATTTGTAATTCACCTGTCGCTACCACAGTAGCTCCTACGTCTACATCTAGTCGACCTCAAAGGAAAGCTGCATTAATTGCTCGTCAGCACCTTGTTGTTGACTCCGATGAATCTGAGGATTCAGATTAATTTTTTTCCTTTCGCTGACACTATCCCCTTTAGAGGTATAGTGCCATTCCTCCGGCGGAGGATATAATATTTTATTTCCCAACAAGCTATTTTATTTCCCAACCAGCTAAACTTATCGTTATCTGGGGGAAGGGAAGGCGGAAGGATTCTTACGCGAACACTTTTTCTTTTTCGTTTGAAATCTTTAAGAAAGGATCTCTTTATCATTTTATGGATATCGTGGGCAAAGAAAAGTTACTTTTTATTATTTACGTGTTTGTGTGTATACAGCCGGCTAACACAGTGCTTTTTTCTTTTCCGGAATATTTACAACTACTTTGACTTATGAGGATTATTTTCGAACAACGAAAGACGAATCCATGAAAGGCTACAAGTTTTTCAAGAAACCTACTTACTCAAATTCAAGAAACTTGCTGAAAACTTTAAGGTAAGAGTCTTTCTCAATTTCCATTTTCCTCAGATAACTGGTCAAAGTTTAGCTGTTTTTATAATCATCATTTTTCCATTATAATTATTGTGCCGTTTTTGCTATTTTTCATAATTCGTTTAACAACTAAAAGGAATTGAGATTTGCGCACAAATATGGTACTCACCTACTGCGTACCAAAATAGAGTTTTAAATTTGCGCTTTTAAAATCTTAATATATATATATATATATATATATATATATATATATATATATATATATATATATATATATAATATATTATATATATATATATATATATATATATATATATATATATATATATATATATACTGCTCTCTTAATATATATATATATATATATATATATATATACTGCTCTTTATATATATATATATATATATATATATATATATAATATATACATGAAATAAAATATATAATAATATATATATATGCATATATATAAATAATATATATATATATATATATATATATAATATATATAATAATATATATATAATAACATATATATATATATATAATAAGAATAAGAATATAAAGAAATAATATAATATGTAATATATAATATATAATAATACTAAGAAGAATAATATAAAATATAACTATATAATAATAATATATAATAATAACTTAATATATATATATATATATATATAATAACAACAATATAATATATATATTATATATATATATAACCAATAATAATAATAATATATATACTTTATATATATAACTGTATAATATATATGTATAACTATTCATATCATATATAATAATAACAATAATAATATGTATATATATATATATATATATATATATATATATATATATTATTGGATTTAAAAGTTTTAAAAATATTTTTTCTTTTAAATTGCAG